>GL501518.1:1596307-1623132 GCA_000149185.1 Mayetiola destructor
GGTGGTGGTGTGTGTGTGTGTGTGTGTGTGTGTGTGTGTGTGTGTGTGTGTGTGTGTGTGTGTGTGTGTGTGTGATAGCGCACATGTGCTAGTTTCATACAACTGTACGCCAAAAGTGGCTCATAATAAATACATGCATAAATTCGTTTGCGATCTCATCCAATTTGTTTACGTTCTCGATGAAGTCTAATGTGGATCGAAACTCCGACGATAATGGCCCGAAATTAAATTCAATTAGTCTCGAGAAATCATCGTAAATTTTGAGCCAAAACAAGTAAATACAGAATTCTGTGTTATCGAATACATTTACATGGACCACAAATCGCGCCAAACTCAAATGCACAGTTCAAACACATTTAAAGCCAATTTTAATATTCTTGTTTGTATGCAAAGTTGAATGAAATTTGTGACTTTTCATTATTAGTTAAGCTCTGAAACAAGAAAAAGTGAGAAAAATTAATTTTGAAAAATAATGATTCGGTTTCACTCACTACAGTTTGCAATCACTAGAATTTGATCAAGTCTCAGGACGAGAAGGGACGAAAGAGAGAGAAAAAAAAGAGCAGAAAAACTAGAGCAAATGTAGTGAAGCACTTATGGTGCATAAAAAATGAAATGTATAACAATTTTTATTGATAAATATCCGGCCAATTTTGATTGTATTAGAACCATTGAAATATAGGGAAACTCTAAGACTCTCTTTCACATCATATATAGTATATACAGGTATAGAGAGGCCGACACATACACCAATACACAAAAGCTATAAACATACCATTAAAAAGAGACAACAGAGATATGGAGAGAGTAAGAGTCCGTGTTCCATGTGTGCACGATATGAAATGTCAATGTCAAAATGTTAGTAGAAGTTTGCGTTTTTTCGTGAACAAGTGCGCACACCGTTTTCCAACGAAAATCAAGACGAGCAGCGCATTTATGCAAAAAAAAAAAAAAATAATAAAAATAAATAGAGTTAGTTTTCTTCGTTTTGCAAATAGGGTACATGTGAAAAGATTTTCAAAGGACAGATATTGAAATCGAAATGGAAAAAATATTTCATTCCAGTGACAGTGGCCATAAATGAAACAACAACATCAAAACAATACGGCATTCATAATTTCCGTAAATTTGCATCAATATCGAAACGAAAAATAGTTCCAAAAATCCCATTGCATACGTCCAACGATGTGTTCTCATATGTGTAAATGAACGGAATGGGTGATTATGTTCGGCATTTTAATCAAATAAATACCATAGAAGTGCATCGCACGCACAGTTTTCGGTATTTTGTGGCTCACCAACAACATTCTCTTTATTCCGTAAAACAAAAAAAATATCATTGTTGTATTGAAAAACAATTTCGGAATCATGGCTGGTGAATCCATTGGATGTGCCTCACGAAAAAGAAGTAAATCCAAAAAGGACGACAAACATGGCAAAAATGAAAATAATGGAAATCTATCAAAAGTTGCCCAACAATCGAAAACAACTCGCGGTGGTCTACGAGTTTATAAGATAGTAATTTTGGGTGACGGTGGTGTCGGGAAATCAGGTATATTTCAAAAACAAAAAACAAAAATACAATTTTTTGTTCGTTGAGCTAGGGACAATAAAAGTGACCATACTTATCAATGATAGTGTAAAATGAGCCAGCAGTAGGCAAACATATGTATGGTTTGTGATGACATTGAAAATACAGTCGATAAACGAGAAAAGAAAACGTAACACGCACGAGCACCATTCGAAAACTATCCGATGCGTATAAATAAATGGTTCTCTATTTTTTTTTCTTTTCGTTCTGAATTCATTTGATAGCGATCATCCACCCACAACAATATTATTCACAATATGGTTTCATGAATTGGTTTTGTTGACCACTGTCCTGTCCTGTGGTCCGGCACAATGTTTATTTTTAATATCATTTGATGAATGGCAGACTAAATCTTCATTAATTTGTATTTGTAATATTTTCTTTCTTTTCTTTTCTTCTCTTTTCTTCCCTTCTATTGTAATTTTGCAGCGGTTACATTACAGTTTGTGAGCCATAATTTTTTGGATTATCATGACCCAACAATTGGTATACAGAGAAATCACTCTTTTTCCTTCGCTTTATTTTCAATGCTATCTTTGTATTGATCAAAACCGTGTGTGTGTGTGTGTGTGTGTTCTTTTTTGCAGAGGATTCATACCAACAACAAGCCGTTATCGATGGTGAAGCAGCCCTTTTGGATATTCTTGATACGGCTGGACAAGTGGAATTCACTGCGATGCGAGACCAATATATGCGTTGCGGTGAAGGATTCATTATTTGTTATTCGGTATAGTTTTCAGGCTACAATATTTTTGTTTCAACATCATCGAATTTCCTTCCATTTGATATTTGAAATGTGTTTTTTTTCGTAGGTTACCGATCGTCACAGTTTTCAAGAGGCATCGGAATATCGAAAACTCATAACTCGAGTACGACTCACAGAGGACATTCCACTGGTTTTGATAGCCAATAAACTAGATTTACAATCGCAGCGAAAAGTAAGAACATTGATATAATATTTTTAAATATTTTGTTTCGAATTTTGATTCAAAACGGAATGAAAAATATATTTTTGCAATTTTCGCCGTCAGGTCACAACAGAAGAAGGTAAACATTTGGCAACTCAATTCGGATGTCCATTTTATGAAACATCAGCTGCCCTTCGACATTACATAGATGATGCGTTTTTCACACTAATTCGAGAGATTCGACGAAAGGAAGGCCAACGGGTAATTATATATTATGGATATTAAAAAAAAAAAATACAAACATTTCACTCTCAATTTATTTTCATTTTTCATTCAGAATCTGAGTAACAGTTCGAGTACAGAGAAAATTAATTTAAGTCGTCGAAGTCGTTGGTGGAGACTCCGTTCCATTTTTGCATTGGTATTTCGTCGTCGACGACGAAACAACTAAACTCAATAATTTTGGTATTTCAATTGTCGAAATGAACGAACATATATGTATGGTGAGGCATTCAACAAAAATACACAATTCACCATTTGAGTCCGAAAAATAATAAAAATATATATCAATGAATATGAGTCAAACTGAAATGAAAATACAGGAACATACACTCATAATGAAGTTGAAATGATTTTGGACACATTACAATGAAAAATGGGAATTAATTCAACGTTGGTTATTATTATTATTATTATTGTTTTTTTTTTAATGATTTCGATGTAAAATGGTGGCTGGAGGGTGTGATAAACGATGGACACAGAATTGAAACAGCTCATGCACAAATTTTGAGTCTTGACTGTTTTAAATTTGCACCAGTGATCGATAATTAATGTGTTGTGTTCGCAACAATGAGAGAAATTCAGAATAATTTTATTATTTGATGATGAGGATCAATTGGTGGTCTTTTCGAAATATTAGTTTTCTCTTTCACCATGGATATATTCCCTTCATTCATATGTTTCATTTATCATCGTTATTTTTTAGATGTTTTTATATTGATTTTAATCTTAAACAAATAAATGTTGAGTCGAATTCTTCAAACTGATTTAATCGTTTGAAAGAAATTTGTTCCTTTTTGTGCAAGTCATTTTATGTATTTATTAAATGTATTTTTTTTTTTTCATTGTAAAAAATTATTATTTTAATTTTAATCAGATAAACAAATTGTTGTTAAACCAAGCTGTTTGGTTGTATTTAAGTAATGGCATATTTGAAATGTGCAACGGAAAAATCTGACGAAAATAATTGTTAAGAAGCTATCATTTTGCTGTCGAACAAAAATCTTCATTTTGAGAATGAAAAACTGCAGCAAGAAATTTTTTTGAACAAAAAACGAATATGAAAACACATTTTGGTTCGGAATCAAAGCAAAGTATATACAAAAAAAAAAAATTAAGAAAATGTTCATTAATTATATATAAATCTATCTGATTCCAGATTCCAAATGAGAATATTCGCATTTTGTATTTGTTTGTTTAATCCATTGATTGAAAATCATTACAACTCACAAAGTCAATCAATTAATGGCAAAGTTCTAAAATGGCCGATTCATAAAAAATCGAGAAAAAAAACCGAAATGAGATATACCGAAAAACCATGCAGAGCAAAGGTAAATTGTTAGTTGTCCGAATCGTCAATTCAGTTGGACTTTTCAAAATTTTAAATTATATCATTGGCAGACAGAGAAACAAAATTATGTTGATCCAAGAATTCAAAATTTTTGAGATTGTATCGAATTCCAGGAAAAAAATCAAACTATTTATTTGAAAAAATGAAGAAACATTCATCTTCAATATAAAGAGATGAAATAAAATAAAGCAATTGCATTTAGTTGTGAGACCAAAATTACGCATTTCAAAGAAAATGAATATTTAGTATTGATGTTAGAATTAAATGTATCTGTATGTAGATTTGTTAAACTCAAACAATAACAAAGGAACACATTTTATAGCCAACAAGCTTTTAATCAAACAAAAACATTAAATACTATTTTTTTTTTTTTTTTTTTTTTTCAAAATGAGATTAAATATTAGAATAAAAAATATTCACAAAACAATAAATAATGGAAACACAATTTTACACAAAGATTATTATATTATTGATAAATAAAAAACATATTTCAAAATATTATAAATCAAAATGCGCATAGCAAACAGTAGATTAAATTAAAAATGATCTTAAATAATAAATAAACTAATGATTCATTAAATTTGCCCAACAGTTTAATGCCAACACTATTATGAGGAGCTTCAAATCGGGTGCCCTTCTAGGGATATTTATAGCATTTTATAGTGTATGGAAATAGGTTAGAAGGACTCCTATTTTGACGCTCAACATTTGCAATATTAACGATATTTTATTTGATGTGATAATGGAACCCAATGGAACCACAAACATTACCAATTAAGTAATAATAATTTGTTCTTTTTTTTCATTAATATTACCTAGTTCAAGATACAATGGCACGATCATTAAACGTTCGATATAAATTCCAAACTTCGTTATTCTTTTTTTTTGGATCACAATTTTCCCCCAATTTCCAGATTCAGTTTCTGTATTTGTTTCTGAATTCATAGTTTGGAATCGATCAAAGTCAAACACAAGAAAATATTTATTTTGCATTTAATTTTTTATTTAAGAATTCTAATTCATTTTACGAATAAAAATGCAAGAAAAACGGAAATAATACAATAATAAATTTCAAATGATTCATTTATCTTCGCATCATTAGATGAAAAACAAATTCCAAATAAAAGATGGCACTGCACACTGCATGTGCATACCGTACATAATATTCTATACTTATACATCATTGCAAATGTATTTAAGATCAATTCAATACAATTGACTGAGTAATATTACAGATTTAAAGACATTATACATTATACATTGTTTTATACATTTGGTCTACGCAAAGAAAAGACGCTCAAATAATAAGGACGATAATAAAAATTTTTGGAATTTGGATTGGTAGGCGATAGATTATCTGTATTTTCTTTGAAAATAAAATACTGTTTTTCGGCTATTTAAGTGCAAACTGGAATTGTGATAATATATATATTTACTTTATTGCTACATTCGTCTGCGGCGCAATATATTCATGCGTTAAATTAGATATTCAGTTGATACTGGACGGCCATTGTGAAAACGCTGAATTTAATAAGCGTTCCTTTTTGAATTTTGGAAATATAAAATTAATTTTCATATTTCATAATACATAAAATAATCGAATTGAAAATGACAACCAAACACTGTTGTTGTTTTGATTTACGTACCGGCAATTTAATAATTGCATGGTTGGATGTTCTATCTATTTTTGCTATTACCTCATTGCATAATGCTCAATCATGTCTTGTGCCATTCTTCGCTGGAATACTAAGTCTTTATGCTATTTACGAGGTAATTCTAATTATTGAAATGCCTTACAATCAATTCATTAAATGTTTTCATTTCTCTGGTTTAATAGCATCGATCAGAATTCCTTTGGCCATCATTGATTGTTCGCGGTATTTTTCTAAGCTTTGGCACACTTGCATTGGTATCTCTTTTGGCTGGATCTGCATATTTGATAGATGACGATAAAAATGAATCGATGCAAGAATTACTTACTTATACTAGTATCGTTTTGGCCATTGGGATTGGTAATGAATAATAATATTGCTTAAATAACCATTATTTGAAAAGATATTGAAATCGTTTTATTTTCTATTTTTTTTTTCAGCTATAGAAAGTTACTTCTTTTACGTGATCGTTTCGTTTTTCAAACAAATGAAAGCAGAATCATTGGAAAAAGTTCAAGTTGTACAATTTGATAACATCGAACGTGGTTTATATCCCAAACTTTCTGAACAAAATAAAATATAAACTGGGAAAAAACAGTTGAATTCTACCTCAAGAAGACACATAATATTCGAAATGAGTTATTTTCACCTGGAAATTTAAAATAAAAACTTTCATTTGTGAAATTATCACTGACAATAAAATTTATTCTTTTTTGAACGTTGAAGTTTCAATAAACATTCTTGACGTAATTTCCAACGAATGATTAGCATTCAATGTGATTTCGCATAATATAAATTAATTTCGCTGGGTCGATCATACGATGATTGTACGTGAGTATATAAATTTATTGGTGATTCAATCTCACCAAGCTCCTTATTGAATCAGTTCACCCAACGGTTCGACACACAATCAAAGTATCTTACATTGTCGAAATGTTCATTTATTTCATTCAATCATTTTTTTTTTTAAGTTGACTTTCAAATAGAGTTTGAGAGCATTTAGGATTATATTTTGATAAATATGGACTTTCCGCAAAAAAATTGTGTCTTGATTTAATTTTGTTGATTTGATTTAAAACTTTTCAAATAGTTGAAATAGCCGGCAAATCAATTTGTTATTTATTGCGTGCCGGTAGTTTGATAATTATTCCAATCATTTTCTTCATCTATCATCTACACTGTCGGATAAAATACATTTGACGAGTATTTGTGTATTGAACTTTGTATATGCACAAAGCCTAACTTGGTTGTACATTGTACATACACCAAATCAATGTAAAGTCGTCGTTCGTTGTATATGTTTGAACGCCGAAACGTTTTTTCAGTTTATATTCATTTCAAACCAAGCGTTTGGTATTTGCTTTTTATCGTTTTTTTCTCTGGAATTTCGAATTCATAAAACTCAGCCCAAGGAGAAATTATGTGAGTTATGAAGTAAGGAATATGATGATGCGTTTGTGTATGGATGCTTTACAGATTATTATAATTCGGTTACAGCTACATTAAAACGTTGTTTGTTCGAAATTATCAACATTAGCCAAAGTACTCAGTAATCCTTAGCCAACCGAAAAATTTGTGCCCATGAAACTGGTCGTTGGAAATCCTAACCGATAAATGATCTCATTTAAAATGATTTATTTTCAAGATATTATTATTCTCGTTCGATATTTTGCAGCTGTAAAATCTATTCTTTTCTTAAGCTTATCGATTCAATGTGTGAAACAAATGAGAGATGGACCAGTACTCATCTATGACAAACAACGAAATTCCTGTCTTGTTGAGCTCTCGAAATCACATTTTCAATAATTCTGAGTTCAGGTTTGTTTTTTTAAAATTATATCCTTTGAAGCAATTTTAAGCTGACCGATCTACCATGTAGACACTTGATACTTCATATACTGTAAATTTTCTGTATACCCTCTATTGTCGATTATAAATGAATGTTCAATCAATTTTTCGGTCAATAAACAGCTTGCATTGCAAATGGCGAAACAAAGACATGTAAATACGAAAAATGTGTGCAGATTAGGTTTAATTTTATTATGACTACGCATACTTCGTTTGGTTATTGTTTCCAAGAAGTATACCAAGCTCGTGGAATTCGATTTATCGTATTTCTTCCGACTGTGAAATTCAGTTTGGACTATGTCCGTATGCACATTGAACATTGGATACATTACGATTTGCTATACCTTTCATAATTCATATCTCAATGTTTCAACTTGATAATGTGGTAGTGTGATCACTTCGTTTAATTATGTGTTGATGCTCTGCAAGTCGAGGCTCAGTTGAAGTTGAGAAGTCAACGCGAAAGCGGTTTTTGTATTCCGTATCATTTGTCAAGAAGTTCAATTGTCTTGCACTAAATTTGTTCACTCGCATTTTTCAGTTTAATAAAAAATATTTTTGTTCATTGGAATTGGGAAAAAATCTCAAAATATCGATCGAAAATGGCTCCTGAACAATGTTGTTGCTTTAATTTGCGAACCGGCAGTTTGATAATTATTTGGGTAGATTTGGTATTTGCCATATTTGGTGTTTGTGCCGGAAATTCCATTATTCATTCCATTCTGTTGGTCATTGCAATGCTTGGAATTTACGCAATTATTAAGGTAACTTAAATAAAAATAGAATTTATTTAAACATTTGATGAATTGATGAGATCAATTTTTTGATTAATTTTGGACTAGAAACAACCGGAATTCTTGTGGCCGCATATTATCTATCAAATGTTTTGCATCGGTATCGTATTAATTGCGGCGGTAATAGCATTTGCTTTGGCATTTGTTGTTGGAGGGATCGATGTGCCTAGAAATATGGATCGAGACCTAAAAGTACTTATTGAATTAGTACAAAGTTATGCACTTCTGCTATTTTTAGCAGTTTTTAGCATTTTGGGTAATGAATTTTTTTCTATTTCATTCGGTATTTTGAATGCATTTTGATGATGTTTTTTGTCACGTTGCATTTCACAGCTTTGTTATGCTACCTGTTGAAGGTTGTGGTTTTATATTATCAACAAATGAAGATGGAAATTCCGGCCTACACCCAAACCGTCACAATCGGCAACATGGAACGCGGTAACGTTCCACAATATGAGCCACAAGTAATGCAATTAATGGATCACATGTCATGTGAATTTAAGCATTAAGCATACATAACCTCAATTTAACAAAACAAAAAAAAAACGATTCAACATTCTCATAAAATTATTCCTCTTTATTTTTTATTTTTTTTTGTACGTAAAAGCAATATTTAATTCCATTTTCAACTGTTATATATATTTGAATATGTAGAACTAAGAAAACTTTGCTACAGACAAATCAAGCAATTGAAATCAAATTTCTTTGTTACAAATATGAATGAAAAATACCGCTAATAACAACATCTCTTGAAATTCGTTTAAAAATTGTAAAAAAAAAAATGGCGAGAATACAATTTAAAATAAAAGATTACCAAGATTTTTTCCGAAAACACAGATGCGTCTGAGTTGTTAGTTTTTGGATTGTAATTTTACTTATTCCTTGCTAACCACAAAACATTTGGAGATGATTGAAGTCACACATATCAACAGGCAATAACCAATTTTATATTCTGGAAGATGAATTGTAACGAAAAAAGAAGATTTTTCAGGAAAGAATCTCAGGAATTGACTAGATGATCTTGTTTGATACCGAAATAAAGATACAAAACAATAATTTGAATATCTTTTCATTTTGTCGTACTCTAAAATATGTAGACATCTCAATGTTTAGTCATCAGCCATCATGTCCGCAAATGTTTACAAAATATAATATACTGCCAGATTGGTCTCGGTAGTAATGTTTTATGTGTGACGTCATGGTATTGCTAACTGTTTGATTTTAGAACGATTTTCGACAGAATTCTTCGAAAGCCTATTTTGAATTCGAGATATTCTTCATCGCAAAGACGATATTGTTCTCATAACTCATAACTTTTCCTACACATTTGAAAACTATGGGTAAAGTAACGCGTTGCTTTTACAATCATAAAGCATAATTCTTCAAAAAGTTTTTCTATGAGAGTCTATAACTTAAGGGTTCACATTTCACAGCAAGCAAAAGAAATAGTTATTATGAAAATGCATGGAATAGCCGGACTCAAGAGGCATCTATCCATTTGCAAGTGTCAAAATGTTTGTGAATGTTCACAGGCAGGAGCATTTGCAAGCATTTGTGTTCGCATACGTGAAGGTGGCTTGATGGTAAGAAAAAAATATACATACATAAGAAAAATGATGTGATTCGATACAGTTTTTAATGTAGTAACGAGTAGTGAGTACCGAGTTCAGATTAAGTGTGTGAACGAAATTCTTAAAAAGCGATCGTGTTTCCATTCTGATTTCATTACATAAATATTTATTTTAGTTATATTGATCTTCAAAGCTTGAAATCATCTAATTGGAATCAAAATACATGCACGAATTTTGTTTATATAATTCTTATGTTCCTGTAATAATAACCAGGAAATGAACAACATTTTGGAAAAGAAAATCATTCTCTTCATTTCAATCCTAGCTTGTTTCTTTGAATTCTACGGAGTCATTAATTGTGATTTGTACAAAAGCTACTCATTGTAATAAATAGTTGAAATTGAAATAAAATCAGCGATTCCAATCTTTAATGCAATTGAAATTATTTCTAAAATTTTTGGTATTTACCCCATTTATGAGGTAATCTGAACGGTTGAGTACTTTCAATGATTTTTGAAATCGATTTAATATTCTTTGTCTGATTATGAGCGAAAGCCGAAATTGTTGTTGCCGTGTATAATTCGATTCGAGCGATAATGATATTTTCAGCAATAGTTTCGGTTTTAATCTTATTTAATTTGCATTTGATTGATCATGATCGTTTTATGGCTGCATTTGAAAAAAAAAAAATTACAATACCCAAATTGATTTTCCGATGCTGGATTGGTTTCTTTGATGCTACTTTATTTGGCTTTAATTCGTGATGAATAGTTTCGATGGTAGCTTTTGAAGGAATACATGTACTAAATTAAGAGCAATGCCGGAGACTTATATGAAATTCTGCCTTTTTTTGACAACTCCATAAGAATAGCATTGAATTGATGGCGCTACTTTTTATGCGGTTTTGAAAAAAGGCAGAAACCGGCATTGCTATTTTTTTCAATCGTATACTTGCAGCTCTGGATAGTTATTTATTAAACGTAAGGGTTTCGCATTATTTAAAAAATGGAAAAGAAGTCATGGTATCTAATAACAATACACAGCTTGAAAACATTAAACTCGGATCACAAACAAATAAATTTGCCCATAGCTTCTGTTTTTCAACTGTTTATAGCATACAATTAATCATGGTCGTAACCAGAATTATTTTCGGGGGAAAAAACGAAAACATTTTAAAATAAGCTGCCATTTTCATAAGTTGCGAATATCCAACTTACTGGTTCTTTTATATACATCATGATTTCATTACAAACGTAATGGTAATTATTTTCGCCTGAATTTATACCTAGGGAAAGAATAAACGCCAGTTGACAAATTTTATTTTTTTGGAAATTCAACAACTTGTAGAACTTGTATATGTATTCACAATGGGGCAGAGTTTGGTGTATATTGTTTAAATTAAATAACGCATGCGCCTATTAATTAATATTCTGTCTGGTTCACACATCCCATTCTTGGAGCTTCATCAAACTGAAATTCATAAACAATTCTATTTTTGAAGTGCGAATTCGTCAAAATAATGATGTTGCTTATTATCGTTGATTATTATTATTATTATGATTCATTTGATACAACATACATATATAAATAACGAATAAGTTTCCAGAAACAAATAAAATTATGTATGAGTAAAATGTGACCGTTTTAAATAACAAATAACCTAACTTTTGAAACACTGACCCGATTTTGTTCGTCAATGGGTTGATTGAAAATTGAAAAGTAGAAGCAGTAAATTTCAATCCGTACAAGTAGCCGATACATGTAACAGTCAAAATGCTCGTATCGGATACTCCTTCCATATTATCATAGTCAGATGGGTAACATAAGCGATTATCTAGACTCAAAAAATGCCTAAAGTTGAATTTTGCAATTTTCGACACATCAAAAAAGTCAACTTTTGTATTGCAGGTGTGTGAAGGAGTGGGGATAGGCTCATAATATGTTTTGAATCGATTCGAATTGAATTTTCAGATTCCAATGAGAAAAACATATCCCATTGCACAAATTTAAAAAAAAAAACTAAAGTTCTTGTAAGAAGGTGCGAATTTTTGGCCACAAAATTGAGATTAACACATTTTTTTCGATTCAATTTTTTTTTTCCAGTTGAGTTTTTGGAAATCAAGGTTAAAGAGGAGATCAACACCTTTTATTTGCGCTATATCTGACCTTTCTACAATAAAAAAATACGTTCACAACCATAAATTCTTTGATGGCTTTCAGGCCGAAAAAATTTGGGTCCAGAAAAACTTTGAAGACCGATTTCTTGAAAAAATTGTTCTAAACGGAACAAAATTTATCTGCTATTTTTCGTTCATATGTACTCCAGGAACACGTGTATTGTGGTTCCTTCTGTAAAAATTATTGTTTTGTTAATCGTTGGTGACGCTTCTGTTATTTCGAGCTGTCATCTGTCTTAATATATAAAACGTATTTTCAATCATGTGGAAACCGTGCCGCAAAGTGTTCGATGAACATACGATTGTGTACTCATGTACAAGCGTTCTTGCCATCTTAAAATTGTTCCACTGGTTTGAATTTACTTTGTATTTCAGTCCATAGTGATAACGATTTCATTTCAGTTTGGAATCAAAAAAAGTCTCGAATCAGCTTTTGTTGAGTCAATATACGAACAGGAAGTACGATTATATTGTAGGCTTATATTTGCTTCATGTTCTGAAAAAAGATTTTGATTATTTCTTTTCGGGGAAAAATATTTCACTGGGTTTGTCATGTCGTTTTGATATCAAGTGATGCAAGAGCAGTCCATATTCACGCTTAGTGATAGTTTTCTCTTCTTTAATTTAAAAAAAACGTTGAAAAAAATACCAAACTACAAAACAAGTCTGATCAAATCATGAATTGAATTGCAATGACTCATTGAACAGAATAAAACAAGCGGAATTCGATCGTACCGAATTCAAAAATATGCACCACAGGTCGTACCAAACGTGATATCAAAAACTCGTCTTTTGCAATCGATCCGAATTGAAAACAAATTTTTTTTTTGGAAATTTCGAGAAATTTGAAAAAAAAATATCAACGATCCATAAAACCTAAGGGTTCCAAAACCTAAAAAATCCTTTAAATTCAAGATTTTGGCCCCGTGGAGCACAGCTGGTAGCTTCCACATTAGAAACTATCATAAAAAATTCTCACACTTTTTATCAGGCCTGATAAAATCCCAGAAATTCGTAGTGAATATCGCATTGGAGACAAACAAGGAAAAACGCACACATTCAATGTTATTTCTGTTATGCCATACATTCCCTTCGCGATTCCTCCGTCAAAGGTTTTCCGACTGGCTAAGATCTAGTATTCTTTCGGTAATTGATCACTTCGGACTGTTTGTCTACGAAAAGAAAAACAAAAAGAATTTACAATAAAAAAAACCCAAACAAAAGAATGGATCGAATGATTGAAAAATATAAAGTAAATGAGTGCTGTTGTTTTGATCTTCGAACCGGTGCCCTTATAATTTTGTGGTTAAACCTTTTTGGATCATTACCAGGAGCAATTCTGATAATATTTCCCTTGCTTGGAATTTATGGGATTTATTCTGTAATTGAATTGAATATATTTGTTGCTTGAAAATTGGATTGGATCATATTTTATTATTTTTTCCAGGGAAATGAAAATTTTCTGAAAATCCATGTCATTTATTCTATAATCGGAGCCGGTTTGGTGATTGTAAGCGGAATCATTTTATTCATTTGTATCGTGGTTTTGGAGATACAAGGAAAATTGAAAACCGAACAATTGGTCTTCCTGTGGGGATATTTGGTCATTATGGCGATTGGATTCAGTTAGTGTATTTATTTTTTTTTGTTGACTTCATCATATTTAAATTTTGAGAGTATTGAAAGAAAATTTGGTTTTATATTATGACAGTTATCCACGTTTATTTTGTACGTGTCGTTGCTTCGTTTTATTTAAAAATGAAACAAGAAAATGCCGGAGTCCGAGTTCTACGCACAACAAATATTCAAGGCGATGAAATACTCGTCTGTTCCGCACAACAACAACAATATTCAACATTCCCATGAGTCTTATTTATATTCAAATCAAGTACAATGTATTCATTCAAAATGACAGTTCTAAATGTTCTAATATTTGTGTGTTATTATTCTGTGATACACAATTTTCGACGGCAGGATATACCACCAATATAAAGTATATTCGTAAGCAAACGTCAATGTATTAGTATTGCGTTCTCACGCATTTATTGATGTACGTAAGACTGTGTAAAGTCTTCCAAGAAAATTGTAAAATCACGGATTCACATGCAAATACCATAAAATTTAGAACTTTCTCTATAAAAAAACACAAAAAAAAATAATTTGTTTACCTTTTTTTTTTATTCGAAATCGAATCAATAAAGCATCGCCCAGTGTAGCGGTGTTCAAAAAATATACATTGCTTTATCATATAAAAGATTCCTTCATTTCCTTGTATGACGAACAAATAACATGACATCATCACACGTAATGCAAAGGGATTCTACTCAATCTCTAGAATGCTATCGCGTCAAACGGTCAAATTTAATGAGATTTACCGAAAAACCATGCAGGGCAAAGGTAAATATTATTTTTTTCTTAGTTGAAGAAAAGTTGAAGAAAATTCGATGTTGAAAATGCATAATTCGGATGAATAAAGCGCGCAGCTTACGAATCGTGAATGTTCAAATGTTCGTTATGGAACAAATTATGAATCCAATAATTTTGCTGATGGCAATACTTATTTTTCAATGACAAAGAAAAAGTAAACAAACACAAATCATAACCTCAAAATCATGGCTGTATATGTATCCCAAATAATCTGTCAATTCGTTCTCCTTTTCCCACACTTGAAGCAAAACTCTGTACAATTAAAGCGAAAAAAGGCACCGTTTAAGCCTTGATTTTTTCCTTCAGAACAGACAATAAAACCTTACTCAGAATCTAATTCATTTATTTATTTATTTTTTAAGCTGGGCATTTGTTTCAATTGCATAGTTGGCCTGTCGGTATGTATTGTTTTCTCTTTTTATTTATCTTTTTATTTTACAAATACAACCAAACATTTACAAACACAATAAAGATAACGGATTCGATCAAGTGCTCTTGATCACATTAGTTTTTATATCAATCGAATGAACATTTGACAATTGAAAAGAGAATTCCGAAAAAAAAAAGATTTTAATTAGAGACAACCAAATTTGTTAAGCGCCAGTCAATTAAAGTAAAGTTTATAGCTGGCAATTTTTTTGTTGCCTTTTTTTATTATTCCATTGCATATGATTCAATTCTAGATTTCAAATCATGAATATTGAGACGCAATAGTCATTGCTCCTATGACTAGACTGATTTATTTTTTTTCGGTGCCAGAAATGTTCATTTCAATAATAATCATAAATATTTATTCATTATCGTTGCATTTATTAGCTCATCGAGATTTAAAGTGAACGGACGTATACGACGCAATTAGAACCAAAAATAAAAACTCTTCAAAAAGAACTCATCATGGTGCGAAAATTTTTCTGTTTTGATTTGTATACAACTGGACTGATGATTGGATGGTTGGGTTTGGCCGAATCTATAACATCTTGCATTACGAGCATTTTAGTGTTGGAAAATGTCGACACAACCATTATTCCAAATATTACAAATGAAACAAATACTACTGACATTCGTGCAAGTAAGGAATTTTTACTTTGCATATCGGATTCGAAAGTGCATTTCATTAATTTAAGATACAAGGAAAATTGAAAACCGAACAATTGGTCTTCCTGTGGGGATATTTGGTCATTATGGCGATTGGATTCAGTTAGTGTATTTATTTTTTTTTTGTTGACTTCATCATATTTAAATTTTGAGAGTATTGAAAGAAAATTTGGTTTTATATTATGACAGTTATCCACGTTTATTTTGTACGTGTCGTTGCTTCGTTTTATTTAAAAATGAAACAAGAAAATGCCGGAGTCCGAGTTCTACGCACAACAAATATTCAAGGCGATGAAATACTCGTCTGTTCCGCACAACAACAACAATATTCAACATTCCCATGAGTCTTATTTATATTCAAATCAAGTACAATGTATTCATTCAAAATGACAGTTCTAAATGTTCTAATATTTGTGTGTTATTATTCTGTGATACACAATTTTCGACGGCAGGATATACCACCAATATAAAGTATATTCGTAAGCAAACGTCAATGTATTAGTATTGCGTTCTCACGCATTTATTGATGTACGTAAGACTGTGTAAAGTCTTCCAAGAAAATTGTAAAATCACGGATTCACATGCAAATACCATAAAATTTAGAACTTTCTCTATAAAAAAACACACAAAAAAAAATAATTTGTTTACCTTTTTTTTTTATTCGAAATCGAATCAATAAAGCATCGCCCAGTGTAGCGGTGTTCAAAAAATATACATTGCTTTATCATATAAAAGATTCCTTCATTTCCTTGTATGACGAACAAATAACATGACATCATCACACGTAATGCAAAGGGATTCTACTCAATCTCTAGAATGCTATCGCGTCAAACGGTCAAATTTAATGAGATTTACCGAAAAACCATGCAGGGCAAAGGTAAATATTATTTTTTTTCTTAGTTGAAGAAAAGTTGAAGAAAATTCGATGTTGAAAATGCATAATTCGGATGAATAAAGCGCGCAGCTTACGAATCGTGAATGTTCAAATGTTCGTTATGGAACAAATTATGAATCCAATAATTTTGCTGATGGCAATACTTATTTTTCAATGACAAAGAAAAAGTAAACAAACACAAATCATAACCTCAAAATCATGGCTGTATATGTATCCCAAATAATCTGTCAATTCGTTCTCCTTTTCCCACACTTGAAGCAAAACTCTGTACAATTAAAGCGAAAAAAGGCACCGTTTAAGCCTTGATTTTTTCCTTCAGAACAGACAATAAAACCTTACTCAGAATCTAATTCATTTATTTATTTATTTTTTAAGCTGGGCATTTGTTTCAATTGCATAGTTGGCCTGTCGGTATGTATTGTTTTCTCTTTTTATTTATCTTTTTATTTTACAAATACAACCAAACATTTACAAACACAATAAAGATAACGGATTCGATCAAGTGCTCTTGATCACATTAGTTTTTATATCAATCGAATGAACATTTGACAATTGAAAAGAGAATTCCGAAAAAAAAAAGATTTTAATTAGAGACAACCAAATTTGTTAAGCGCCAGTCAATTAAAGTAAAGTTTATAGCTGGCAATTTTTTTGTTGCCTTTTTTTATTATTCCATTGCATATGATTCAATTCTAGATTTCAAATCATGAATATTGAGACGCAATAGTCATTGCTCCTATGACTAGACTGATTTATTTTTTTTCGGTGCCAGAAATGTTCATTTCAATAATAATCATAAATATTTATTCATTATCGTTGCATTTATTAGCTCATCGAGATTTAAAGTGAACGGACGTATACGACGCAATTAGAACCAAAAATAAAAACTCTTCAAAAAGAACTCATCATGGTGCGAAAATTTTTCTGTTTTGATTTGTATACAACTGGACTGATGATTGGATGGTTGGGTTTGGCCGAATCTATAACATCTTGCATTACGAGCATTTTAGTGTTGGAAAATGTCGACACAACCATTATTCCAAATATTACAAATGAAACAAATACTACTGACATTCGTGCAAGTAAGGAATTTTTACTTTGCATATCGGATTCGAAAGTGCATTTCATTAATTTAATTACAAATTGTTTGTTTTTCTGTTTTTCCCCG
This sequence comes from Mayetiola destructor, assembly GCA_000149185.1. Taxonomy (NCBI): domain Eukaryota; kingdom Metazoa; phylum Arthropoda; class Insecta; order Diptera; family Cecidomyiidae; genus Mayetiola; species Mayetiola destructor. The sequence goes on from GL501518.1 coordinate 1,614,064, forward strand.
AAATATTTTCACAGCGGTCGTCAGTCTTCTGGGCAGCAACATCGCCTTTAATATAATCGACTTATTGGCATCTGGCTTATTAATAGCTGGAACAATCAAGGTAATTTAAAACGTTATTTCAAACTTTCTTGATATGACAAAAAAGGATCCGCATGGATGGTCCATCCCCATGGATGGTCTCAATGTCTATCAGCTGTGGAAAGTTCCGATATGAATATATTTGCTATTAAATAAATTATTATAATTCGAATTCCGAATCCGTTCGAATGTATGAATTTTCTGGCCCTACTCGGTGAAACAAAATCGAATATTAAGTTAATAGTTTTTGATATCGTTATTAATTTGATGTTTCTTCTTTTTCGTTTTAGCGGAACCATTTGCTCATTTTGCCATGGCTAATCAACACTACAATGTCGTTGTTTTTCAATTTTATTGTATTGATTTTGCTTACTGTATTTGTAATGTCAGCACCTGAAAGAACTGGCTCCTTCCTGGTTTTCATTGTCTTTTCATTCCTAGTTTTTGGTTAGAATTGATTGAAAATCGAATCCAGTGTCTGACCGAAAAAATACCAATTATTTCAATTTGTTTTTGTTTCAGGAGTATATCTGTACGTATATGCTGCTATCTATTCACTATACCATTACATCAAACGTGGCACTCCAAATAGTGAATACTCCAGTCTCATCGAGAATCGCAATGCAAAAGGACATCCGATTTATACACGTTGCTGAATGTTTCCGCTTCAAACAAAAACGAACGAAACCTTTTATTGGGCACTAATCGCCTATTTTATTATTCATATATTTACTTACTTACTCAAATCATAATATTTAGTATAATTCAGAATTTATGATTTTGACTGCTTTAAATGAAATCGTCAGGTAAATTTTTTTAAAAAACAAACAAAATAATGAGTGATGAGTGGTTATTAATGCGTTATCGATTTCAATTCGGGAATAAAGTAAATATGCAAAATATACTTATATTGATGATCCATTTGAAATGCGTTTTATTGTTGATGCTCCATCAAATTGAGCTATTCAATTCGGAACCGATTGAAACTTTTTTATGTGATTTTCAGTGATAATTTTTATTCCAATTTCATAAACCTTAAATTATTAATCATATTTTTGGTTATTCTCAGCTCAATGACATCTATTTCATTCATTTTCGCTAACGCCATCACGAAACAAAATTCCAGTAAAAAAATTAGATTCAGTTTTCTTTTTTTACTCTAGAATAAATTTCAATGAACGAAATCATTAAAAAATCAAAATTCAAAATGCATCTCTAAATCCAATTGAATTTTAAAACTATTAAATCTTGAAGCCAATAAATTTTCGGAACGAAGCTTGAACAATTAATGAATATTAAAAATTATGATTATTGGTTGCATTCGGATCATTTTTTACATACATTTACATCTAGTCTATCTTTTGCTCGTAATTACTATTATGTTTTTCCTTTCGTGTTGTTTCTTTCTTCTATTGTCTATTTTTTGATTTCTTCTATCAAATTAGCTTGTACACGAGCATCTAAATCTCTATGCAACCGTTGATGAAAGAGTTCAGAAATTCATCGTATTTATTCCGTTTATTTTTCATGTAATTTTTTTTCTCCGAAGAGATGTGTATTTTATTATAATTATTTATCAACAGTTAAAACACTATATGGTGGTAATTGTGCTGGGCTTTCATCAACATACGCCATTTGTACCCCTGTATTGGCCTCCTCATCTTCTTTCATTTGCATGTACAGCATCACGATGCAGTACCAAACGTAAATAATCAGACCTACAAGCAAAACAGAAAAAGGGAGAAGAAAAAAAGATTTTTTTTTTATTGATTTCCGGGTGAAGGTAAATGCTGAATTTTGAGCAATAATCGTGCAAATTAAGGTCCGGGAATATTTGGCTTTTATGTGTTTTTTTTTTAATTTTTACATTTCTGCAATTCGATCATTAGATATATTGATCGATTGCAATTCTTTTTTTTTCGAATAAAGTTAAATATTCGATTGACGTTTTCTTTTATTGGTTCGTTTTGATTGCGTGTGAAATATAAAATATTAATGTTTTCGTATCGATGTGATTGCATCCAATATGAACAACAACAACAACAGCAACACCATCAACAAAAAATAACCATCAAAAAATGTTTACATTACATTGTGTTATACAATCATCTAATATACAATTAGTTGAAATTATATCATTGAATTGATTTGAAAAAATTCAACTGAACTGTGACGCTTCGCAATTGAGCATAATTGTTGAACGTTGATGAGCATTGAAAGTGACTTTTATTTCAATAGAAAATCGAAATGACGAAAAAAATGAGATAAACAATTAATGAATCATTTCATTATGACCGCCCTTGAATGTCAGAACCTTTTCTACATCTGAAGTTAGTACCGCTGACGGATCGAAATCGTTATCACTTTAGCGACATGTTTCATGAACCACATTCGGCATGAATTATTTATTATAATTACTTTTGTTGATAATCATCAGTTTAAATAGCAACTAAATGAATATATCAATAATTTAAAAAACAATATCGCATTTCAATGAAACTCTGATCCTTTGTCATTCGACGATGATCCAATGATGGAACTTATTTTAATTTTCCTTGCTATCAAATAATAGATTAAAGCAAACGAGTATCATAGGTCATAGAATGATCCTAAGTTTTATTTTTTCAATTTCATTTTGACCGCAATATCATAGATGTTTGCATTAATGCTGTGGTTTGGTGCTGAAGTTGTTTTTTTTTCTTCTGATAACGAAAATTATTTCAATTTGAAATCAAAAAGGAACAGGATGTATGAAGCAGCCACGATTATTGCAAAATAAACAATAAAAAGATATAAATATATATATTATATATATTGTATATTGTTACACTTACCAAAGATTCCGACAAGCGCTACGGCCGGTATAATATGTTGGTAAAGTTCAAGAATTGTAATTATTAATTCGATCAATGAGCTGATTATCCAGGGTAATAAAAAACATTTCTTTTTCTGTTGTGATGATCGTCATTGTGAAATGTTTTTCGATTTCAATGCAGCAACCGCACCATAGATCATGAATTATCACACCAATAGCATAAACGTTGAGAGATGAAAAGAGATAAAAAATATTTTCTTTAACTGATAAATTATTATACAGTGAATCGACGATGATCAATATTTCATATTTTTTACTATTTCTTTGTTTGAACAAACCGAAAGAAAAAAAAACAGCCAAACCAAACAAAAACCGTACGAATGAATGAGAGAAAGAAGTAGAAAATATTTATGAAAATATGAATGTAACGTCAAATATGAGCTAAAGATAATAATGGAAAGGGAAAATGAGCACAGAAGTCTATCTGCATTTCGTATTTACAATTTGCAACATGAACGCAAACTGACTTTTTCTTCTAACAGATTATGTATGATAAACGGTCGTCACAGCATATGAGAGTGGCGTGAAAAAAAAAACGAAGAGAAAAAATAGAAGAAGATAATTATCTGATGCGGTGCATCTTAACATCATGCATCCGTGGCGTTTTTCTCGCAATGCAGTTGTAATATAAAAATAATAATTATAAACGCATCGAATGTGAACCAAATCAAATAGCGAATAGATCATTATTATTATTATAGTATGGCACAAAATTGCAAAAAATTAATAAACAGAGAATGAAAACATGGAATGCGTGAATGTATTTGAGGCATATGAGTAAGAGTAATATTTGTAAGTAGCAACTTCGTTTGAAGGTAAGAGCGCGTGCGATCGGGTGCTGTTGAAGTGCTGTTGAATTGCTCTACACATAAATGAAAAGCGAAATTAAGTGAAGTAAAAAAGAAAGTATCTATCAAAATATGAGGAAATCTTCACGAATTCATCTTTGGCGCACACTACATTTTTTTCGGTCGCAACCGGAATATTTATCGGCTAAAAATTCAACTGATGAGAGGATCGACAAATGCTGTTTTTTTTTTTGGCCCTATCTTCATGACATAATTGTCGACAAAGTGTCCGAAAAATTGTATTAACCACAATGAGATAAAAGCCATTATGTGACAAAGTGGCGAAACGTCACTTACTACGACGTTATACAGCTATATATTTTAAATGGCGACTACGTGTACCTTAACGTTTTGCTCATTGACGCTTCGCTACTTTGTTATGTGGCAGGAAGTAGATAAACGAACGATAATGCTGACAAATACTTTGAGAACAGTTAATATTTTCGAAGAAATACATAAATGCAAAGCAATGATCGCCTGTTCTGTGATATTTGCATCCAGATCTAAATTCCATTGTTAATTATTTACTATGGTGTCGTAAATGATACTGAAATTTGGCGCAAAGATTGAATGCCAGTACTACATTAGACAATGAATAATGTTAATATTTGGAAAATGGACATAAATCAGAAGTAGGCCAAAAATGAGGCTCCTCATTCGAATTAATCGTGATGTTTCGGTAAAATGTGGCAATTGCCACAAAGTCTCGTTCGGAAAAGAAGGTGCACAATGAAGACAGGGAATATATACGCCAAGAAAAATGAATAAAAATAAAACCAAAAAAAAGAAAAAGAAAAAGAAAAAGAAAAAACAATCCACATGCAGTGCATACATTTCAAAAAGTACTTTTTGTACTCGATTTCAGTGTTTTCGATGCGTTCGAAAAACAGACACACAATAATATCGCTTCTTTTGAAAAGATTACAACGACACGGGTCGTCGGTTCAATTATGAGTTTCGTTTATGGCTTAGTTTTCTTTTCGTTTTTTTTTTCTTTTCTTTCAATTTCATTTTCTATTCCTTTTACATTTTTAACCGATTTATGCATTCATATATACGCTTCAGCACTCTAAATTGATCACGAATTCAGTGTATTGTTACAATTTGGTTATGGAGCTATTGTTGCCAAATTGTCGAAGTTAAATAAAATTTATTGAGCAATTTATCGCTTTACTTACCATTAAAATGCCGGTAATTAATAATGCAGAACCCAGTAGATCGAGTATCGCTAAGATGACGTAAACTAAACGAATTATGTGTTCAGGTGCATCGCCAATGATTGCTTTCAACACAAAATTGTGTTCAATGCCTTTAAAATTTTCATAAAATGCGATCGCATACACAACATTGATCGCCGCCACAATTGTTCCAATGATACCGAGAGCGATGCCTCCCGTTTTCAAACAGACTAATTGATTCATGTTTGTCTGTTTCGGTTGTTTTGTGTGTAATATCTGGTCTGGCACTCCGATCTGGTACAGTTTGGCTTCGATCACCTCAAATCCGAAAAACAATCGATCAACGATTTTATTTTCTTTAACGGCAAAATTTTTTATTTTATTATTTTATTTTTCACTTTTTTTCACACTTGCATCCACAGCACTTTCAATTCAGTCAAGCTTTGTGCCTATCTTTTGAAGAATTTCTTTTTCGTTTTGAAATTAAAGTTTTTTTTTCTTCGTTTGAATACTAACGGAGTACACGCGTCCGCTAATATCGTGACTATTGTTATCGATCCGATGGAAGATTTTCTTTCATTTAACGTTAATGTAATTCAATCCAAGCAATGTAAGCAAAATATTTTCGCATTTCAATGGAGTATTCACTTTAGGAGGAGAGGATAAAACAAAAGAGAAAAAATCACACAAAATTAATATATTTATTTATTTGCAAAAAACACGTCACATTCAAGAAATTAAACGTTCAATTTTTTGGTTTTAATGATTTTGGAAAACGGTAAACAGAGAAATAATATATTCACAAAATAAAATACACAATGACCAACTATGAAGAGAAAGAGAATATGAAAAATGAAAAATTTACATTTTTCCAATGAAAGGAAAAATGAAAAATAAAAAATATTAATATTTTAATATTGTTAATAACTGAACGGACAAATTAAAAATGACAAATTACGAATTACCACTGAGAAAAAAAAAGACTATAAAAAACGGAAAAGATGAACCGATAAGGAAAATAAAACTGTGAAAAAACCCGAACTTGGACCAGTGTCAAGACTGAAAAATATGCATGAACTCGAACACGCACGCGGCAAAATTGAATCGTTGAAATGAACTTTTCGAATGATTAACCTGCGTAATAAACAGTGTGTATAAAACACCGTTTCGAATGAACATACTTCGAACACATAAATGAAAGCACAGACACAGCGACACGTACACACATAAGCGGCTCATTCATAAAGTCGGTTTCCTTTTTTTTTTTTTTTTTAATTCAAACATTAGAATAACGTTTATTTTCCAATTTCGAATGAATTTTAGTGTCACTGACAATAAAATGTCTATGATTTTTCAAATTCTGAACTATTATCTTTTAATATGATTCGAATGTTTTTCGAACAAGCATAGGATAATGGGACAATGCAGGTGTCGAACATACATTTCATATTTCAATAAGCTCATCTCTGAAATTGGAATTTTTTTTAAAGCCAAAATCTCATATTAACAAGTTATCACAAGTAAAATGAATGAAACCATATACAGATGAAGACCTATTTGACTCTCAACAAATTGAAACATATTTTAAAAAAAAAAATCATCAAAAAAAAAAAAAATAATCGTTCATCAAAGACGAGAAAACATTAGAGGATGCACAAATGGAATTGAGTCCATTGTCTTAATTAAGTCGACCGATTTATTTCCATGTTTTCTTTTTCCTGTTTGAGATGTTTGAGATACTGTTAAACAACATATGATTCCATATAATTATATTCACACGCACAACATTTCGTACAAACATTCAAAACAAACAAATACCGAATGAAATACAATGTCATGAAAATCACCAAACAATCAACGATCAAAAATTTTGTTCGATATGGAACGGCACACAAAATCACACTGATCGCTGATCAGTACGGTTTTGTTTGTAGTTCAATTATTATTTGTTATTTGAATGTTGAATTTGACGACTGTTTGTTGCAGTTATGCTTTGCCACTACCATTTACCACTTCTTCTTCTCCACCTTCGCCTTTTGCCATTTACTTTCATTCATATGTCTACTGGTACTGGTACTAGTACTTATTCAATACACATAACTCGAATCATTTACACACTGACTGAGACAGCATTGCAGTTGCAATAGTCAAAATCGGCACAATATTCATTCTTTAAAATGTATTCAAGTTTCTTACCGTGCCCAGTGCCCAGTGCCCAGCGTTCAGTCAAAACAACAACATTTCGTTTTCATTTTTCTTGTTTTCTTTCATTCATTTTATCTTTCTCACTTCCTTTCTTCATTCGCTTCTTCATCTCAATCATGACAACACTTATGCGACGATTCATATATTTCGATATGAATGTGTAAGTGTACGTAAATATTGAAACTGTCTATTCAATGATCATTTATTATTGGTTGTACATACGGTGGAAAAATAAGGTTTCTTATGAATCCAATTGATGTTCACTGAAATTGAAGTTGATACGAATGAAAGGTTAGTTTATTATTATTATTTCACATAATTTCAGATTATAATAAGAAGGAAGTTAAATGTTCCAATTTCACTCTCCAAATCAATAAATGCAATGCAACTTAAACTGAGAAACTTTATTTTCCTTACAAACGATCCACATTCATATTGAATTCACGCATTTCTTCGGCAAAGTGCTATTCTTCTTTGTATTAATAAAAATAATAATAATTCGATTCAAATTCGAACGTTGTCAAAACATTACATACACACACACACACACACACACACACACACACATGCCTTAAAGCAAATAATAATAATTCAAAGCTTTTGAAGAATTTCATAATATTTTTATGAATAGAATGCATTGATATTCGGATGGTCTTCACAATGGCTTATGGAATGCAGTGTAACCACTATGAATAAATCATAATAATAATAATCGATAATATAATAGTTTAATAAATCGTTGAATATATCCGCACTCAATGATGGGAGAAGATGATGTCTGCAATTTTCTTATGAAATTGATTCAGCCATGTAACAATAGGTGTTGATTGATCGAATGAATAATAACCACACGTGATCGAGTATCGATAGATTAACTTACAGCTTCCATTTGTCCGGAATCTCAATGATATGCAGATTTTCAATGGAACGTTTGGAATGTGAACAAAAGCTAAATTAATTGAGATCTATTACAATTACAATTACATATGCATATTTGCATATTCAGAACCATATCTGATTATTATAACTATTTATGCCACCAGAAAATTCAATGTAAATTCAAATTACAGTCCAAGGCCAACAAACAATATAATTATAACCGGTTTTGTTTATTGCTGAATTCATTTTCAAAAAAGGGGGTGAAACTAATTTTGAGAGTTGACAATTAACATTGGGGTACATTTTTTCAATTGATTCAGGGCAATCCAAATCAGTAGATAGACCATTTCCTCCCACTGGAAACAGATTGTTTGATTAGAGGAAAAAATTTGGTTTAAAAATAAGGAGTTTTAAGGATTGAAACATACTTTTCCGCACTGTTTTTATGATTTTTTGATAATTTTTAAATTGAATGATGTTTTAATATATTTTGCGAAAAAATGCAAGAAAAAAAATATTTTTTTCAAAAAATAAACGTTTTTCCACGCGTTTCAGACAATTTCCAATCGTTTTACGACAAAAAATTACAGAAATTTTCGAATTTTCTTCTAAAAAATATGGTGTGTCAGGTTTCATAGCACCCGTGGTACTTTCTCAGTTAAACTCAAAATCAATAGGGTCCATCTGTGAGACGCTCCAAATAATATCCAGTCATAAGTTCGGACACAGATGCGATTCGAGAAGGGCTATCTGCTAACAATAGTAAAAGTGCAGGCGACGACGACAACGACGACATACACACATGATTTTCGTGTTTTTCTCGCCGAAAAACGGATTAATCATGCCCATAGTAACTTAAAAGTGTGCGGCTTGGTGCATTTTCGGTCGCACCAGAACTGCACCGAAAATGCACCAAGCCGCACACTTTTACGTTGCTATGGGTGGTGTGCAGAAAAGTAATAATAAATCTTCTCCAATTTATTTTTTGTATCATCATACAACCGAT
>GL501518.1:1623432-1681246 GCA_000149185.1 Mayetiola destructor
GCACCAAGCCGCACACTTTTACGTTGCTATGGGTGGTGTGCAGAAAAGTAATAATAAATCTTCTCCAATTTATTTTTTGTATCATCATACAACCGATGCCAAAAAGTTACCCGATTTCTGGAAAATACATAGCTTACATATGAATGGCACAGAATGAAAGCGGTCCTTTTCGAAATTGCGGAAGATAACGCATTTATTTTATGCTGGGATTATCTTCCGCAGTTTTGAAAAGGACCATTTTCATTCTGTGCCATTCATATGGAGACTTGTTTTTTGGGAACAGATTCTAGATTTTGGGTTCCGTTTTTTAGTTTTCACGTTCCGATTTTATTTTTGTTCAAATTTTAACAAGAGACGTAGTTTCTAATGACAATGAGATTTTGTTTAGTGACAATCATGGGTCAACCTCCTGAATGGTAGCTCTAGTACAACAAATGTAAAGAAATGAACAATTCTGGGACTTTCGAATTCTGGTCGATATATTTTGAAAACTGAACCTACGATTTCGTTTGAAATTCTGTGGAAGACAAAATGGTAGCTCTAGTACGAAAAAGTTTCCGCATTTGAGTTACTCTGGTTCTCATTTTCATGAACGCAAAAAACACATTTAAAGGATAAACCCAAATCTAAAAACGCAACCCAAATACATGAGAGTCTCATGTGACCCGACATATATTTTGAAATAGAATCTGATCAGCTGAACCACTCAAAGTGAAAAAGTTATAAACGCTAAAAAATAAAAATAACAAGCAGAATTCGATCGTATCGAATTCAAAAATATGCACCACAGGTCGTACCAAACTTAAGAATGTTATTGAAAACTCATCGTTTTCAATCGATTCAAATTAAAAAATTATTTTTTTGAAACATTTGAGAAATTTGGAAAAAATGACAAAGTTGAAATCTCATAGAAACCCTTAAAATCCACAGCTGGTGGCTTTTAAATTAGGGAGCGTCAAAACCTCACGATTTTCATATGGCCTGATAAAATCCGAACAGAAAATCTCAAAAAAATCCCGAAAAATCTCCTAAAACCTGGCTTTTGGCTCCATGGAGCACAGCTGGTGGCTTCTCAACTAGGAAGCGTCATGCGAAAACCTCATAATTTTCATGAGGCCTGATAAAATCCCAACAGATCCTGGTGAAATCCCATAAAACCTCAAAAAAATCCCAAAAAATCCCCTAAAACCTGGGATTTTGGCTCTGTGGAGCACAGCTAGTGGCTTCCAAATTAGGAAGCGACAAGAAAAAACCTCAAAATTTTCATTGAACTTCATAAAATCCCAAAAGATCCTGATAAAATTCCATGAAATCCCAAAAAATCCCAAAAAAAAACCAACTCAAACCTAAATTTGTGCTCCTAGGAGTACAGCTCATGACTTCTCAATATTTTCTGACACTATTCCCGGCCAAAATATACCTAAATCCAAATTGGTAGACCGATCGCGATATTGGAAGTTGGTTAAAAAAATGGGTAAAAAAAGAAAAAAAAACCCAAATGTAGTAATGCACCCGTGGTGCATAAAAATGAATAAATTATTATGCGTAGTAGAAATAATATGAAATATTTATTTTGAATGCGTCAGTGTATAAAATTCATCTCAAGCAACAGATGTTTTTCTATAAACATTTATTAAAAATCAATAAATAATATCTGGAAATATTTTTTCAATATTTGATTTTCCTTTTTGTAATCGATTGAATTTCACAATTTTCAATTTTGATTAAGATAAATGTCATATTCTTCATAACGTCCAAACACTTGGTTATTGTCTTAGAAGTTGTAATAACCATGGCTAAAAATTACATATGAGTCATCGCAAATATGCACTTTCAAAACGTTTATGAAAATTTGAACACAATAATCCATACATTTTGATATTATTCGATACTCAACATTCACAGATTGAATCGACTGGTTTCGATATGAGAAATAATTGTAAATTATTATAATAAACCACAATGAGCGTGCCATATGATCGTGTGAAAGTATCGTTTCTGTCATGAGCCACACCGTTTGCTATACGCAATCAGCTTCACCATAAACACTCACATCTTACATGATCAGACACATGTGGTCAAGTACATCGATAAAAATAAGAAAACATACAATAACAAAAATTTATCTTTATTTGTGGCATTTTAAAATTCTGTTTGTTTTATCTTACAGTAATTACAATGAATTCTATTGAATAAACAAAAAAATATCATAATAATAAACAAAAAACAGAAGGAAACGGATGCTTGTGTTGTGGTTCACCAGGTTCCCTACTGTCAGTATTTGGCATTCATACAAGACTTTATTGTTATTTTTTCCGAAAAAATTTAATTGGAACAAATTTTTTACAAAATCAATAAATGAATGTATTTAAATTCAATCGTTGAGAAAAATTCTGATTGAATTACCTCCAAATCGACCGAATATATTTCGCATTCAAATATGGCGCTTCATTGCCGAATCGAATAAAAATTTCTCCAACTCTACAAGCTCTGTTTACGCACACAAAACGACGACACAGTGACAGATGTATTCGTCATATTGCATGCTGTAAATATATGTGCTCCAGCTTATAAGATATGGCATCTGTATATGTGTGTGACCAATTTAAAGAACAACAACAAGAAGAAAAAAAAAACAAAACGAAGTGAAAAGGTTAAGTGACGAAGAATAATAAAAACCCACCATCGAAGAACTGTAAATATTGTTATGATTTTGATGTGAACACAAGCTGTCATTTTATATCATTTGAGAAATAAATAGCATTCGAACAAGAATTATTATAATTCATATTGCATATAAGTGTATTATTGAATCGATTTGTATTTGCAAAGCATCAACGATATATCATCGAAAAAAGTTCTTCAATTTGTAAAACAGTCTAAAACTGAATAGATAATCAGCCAAATAATTAAAATGAGAAAAATCGAACAATAAAAAATTCAACAACAGACAGCAACAACCTCAACAACAACAACAACAACAAAATCATGTTCAAGTGCAACACACATATGGCAAATGCCATACAAAAGATAGGTAATGTTATTGGCTTGTGCATTGTCCAGACATGTACAATGTACAGTCATGACGTTCGGAAATCGATTGATGAAGCATACAAGTTGAATGTTTTTCATTTGAATGTGTCAAGTGTCTTTTTTTTTTTTTGTTCTTTCTGATATTTTGAATGCAATTCTAATCTTCATTTGTCAATTTAGAGCGAATCGGTGTTTTTTGGGGGTTAATATTTCTCCATGTCCATAATTTTATAGTAGTTTCTATTTAGGATAATGAGGGGTTTTTTACTTCAAATATTCCATGTTGAATGGAAACTTTTCCATTATTTATTGTCAAAAATTCCATTTGTCGAATCGCCGAATTGACACGATAAAAACAAAAACAACACTTACATTCTTTGTTCATGAATCTCTTTTATGTATTGCACGTTGCCTGATCCGTACTCTTTATTTCGCTAATGTGTTCTTTTTGGTTTTCAGGTCGCTGAGTGAAAACTATAGTGATATGCGGGTAAAGAAGAGCTGTTTTTCCAAACACGAAATTGCTTGGTAAACAGAGATCTAATTGAGTGCCAAAAAAAAAAACGGTTCAAATGAAAATCACTGGACATTATCACATCGATTGATTAATAATTTTTAAAAATAAAATCGATCCAAGGATCCTTTTCAACGGAAAAAGTGGAAAATTTTGAAAAAATACTGTCAACTGAATGGAATTCAAACGGATGAAAAAGAATTTTTACCATGGGCAATTTGTTCTCTTGCTTTCATTCGAAAAAATCGAAAAATTTCAATGCACAAAATGGCGATAATTTGAATTATGGAGATGACACACGCTCACTGGAACAAACCCATCAAATAAATCGACAAAGTAAGCATTAGACAATTTTGAAAATTTTATCAATTAAATAAAATAATGTCATTCACAGACAACGATGATATTCTTTCGGCCAGTCCAATGCTCGACAATATAGATAACAAATATCTTTCAACACATATTAGTGGTACAAGTGCAACTGGATCAGTGAGAAAATCCATAATCGTATCAAATGGTGGAGCCACCATTAATGCAGCCAACACAAGTAATCTACGTACCAAAACGATTTTCACCGTTATGTATTGAAAAAAATTTCATCATCCTAATGTTCTTGTTTTTTTTTTTGGTTCGACAGCTAAGGATCAGAATTATCAAATATCTGATAACACGGTCAATGGTCTCTTTGAAAAGTACAAAGACGAGCACGAAGATGCCATATTATTGGAAGGAATTGAACGGCTGTGTGACGATCTAAATTATAAGCCCGATGATTTTGCGATATTGGTGCTGGCATGGCGTTTGGATGCATCCCAAATGTGCCGTTTTACAAAAAGTGAATTTATTCAGGGTTTACATGCACTAAATGCCGATACTATTGATGGTATACGCGAACGATTGGAACAAACAATCGAAAAGCTCAAAGTTAATTCGGAAATGTTTAAGCAATTATATCGATTTACATTTCGTTTTGGTTTGGAGCCCGATAATCGTATTGTATTATTAGATATGGCAATTATATTGTGGCGTCTCGTTTTTACCGTTCATAAACCGGATATTTTAGATAGATGGCTAAATTATTTGGAATTACATACGAATATACGTGGCATACCGAAGGACACATGGAATATGTTTTTAAATTTTGCTGAAACATGTGATATAACGGCATATGATGACACCGAAGCTTGGCCTAGTTTATTCGATGATTTTGTTGAATATGAAAATGATCGCCTAAATCAAAATCTAACATCGACTGATCCAATTGATGGCAAAAAAGACAATACACAATTCACTGCCACTGATTGTGTATCATCAACGACATCACACAATTTATAGTATTTTTTTTTATTTCGATTTATTGTCGCCGAATAATAATTATGTTTTATGTTCAAATCGATTTTCCAAATACAAACAAACAACAACAACAAAAAAAAAACACGAAAGAAAAGAACGGACAAATAACAATTTAACATTTTTAGTTCAATCAACATTATTTTTGTCATCGGAAATCTCTTGGTCGTGCTTTTTTGTTTTTGATTTTATTTCGAATGACATTCATTATTATTATAATAATAATTATGCTTTTGACGTATGTAGTGTGAATCGATCTTTTCGCATTCTATTTTAATCTAATAAAAATTGAATTTATTTTCTTCAATTTTTATTATTTGATCTAATATAATTTCACTGAAAGTCATTTTTATATGTGTTTTTTTTTTTTAAAAAAAAGAACAAATTTTTCTTTATATTATTCACTGTTTGCGCAATGCTACAAACTCGTCATTTGTTTGTAAATATATTTTTTCAATATCGGAAATTGAGTACCGGATATTGCATTAGCAATATTTCCTTAATTTGAATTTTGTTTAGAACTTTATTTCTTTATTGCTTCCCACATATGAAAATAGACTGAAAAAATTGTACGAAACAATATCTTTGTGAAATGGAAACAGAACTAAATTCAAATGATATGTGGGAATGTAGAAACGTTTGAGAATCAGTATGTTGAATCGTTTGGAGTATTTACAAAAGAAAATATGTCAACTTAAAAATCTACTTCACTTCCGAAGCTAAAAATGACAAAATTTGATTAAAATATTAAATCATTAACCGAAAAGATAAATAGGGCTATTTTTTTGAGAATGTCAGGGACAAATAGAGCAAAAAAAGACACATTTTGGGAGCTTGAGTGCATCCGAAAAGAGTTTTGCGCATTTAATCTGCCAAAGTTTTATCCGGATATGCTTTCATCTAGATGATAGTTAAGAAGAAACATAAAAAAGTTCTTCGCTTGCAACCAATTTTGGTATTTTAATTCAGTTTCAGGTTGAATGTTTGTGTGCGCGTGTGTGTATGTAATTGTGAATGTGAATGTGAATGTTTGTTCAATTTCAATTTGGCTGAAAATAAATCTATTTAGCCCTTTAAATCGATAGACAAATGAAATTTCACTATCAATAAAAAGCGACTCAAAATAATATAGAGAAGAAAAAAACGGATTCTCTGTTCAAATTTTCGAGGTATTGGAATTTATTTCAGATTGAACACTAAACAATGAACATTTGGAAAAATGACTGGAAAAACAAAAAACTGAAATGTGAACCTTCAAACCTTTGCGATACCACAAACTTTGCCATAGTGTTCCGGTTGACTGAGTGAATCGACAAAGAATTTTGCTAAATCGAATTTCGAAATGACACGTCCCGGAGAAGCATCGTGTAATATCTTGTGCTCTCCAGATGGTTCGTTTGCAATGTGTGGCGGCAAAATTGCAATGTAATCCAATGATGAATTTTTAATAATTTCCAACATTCGCTTGTGCTCAGCATTCAAATGTTCAAATTGTTTTGGTACTTTGGCTTCATCCCAGAACAAAAATGATGACAAACAAACAGAAATCGGACGAATGTTCAATTTTTTCATTGAATTCACAATATTTGTGAGACCCGTTGACATTTCTGTGGTCGGTTCAAGTTTATTTCGGGTTCCTAAGGTAACGACAACTCCATCCACACCTTCCAAAAGTTTGTCCAAATCTTGAGGATTTGTAACGTTGCCTTGGACCAGTTCGACTCGTGTTTTTACCGATTCTGGAACAGTTTCAATCGTTCGATATAACATTCGAACATTCAAACCTGTTTTAAATTTAAATAAAACATTTATTTTATTAATCATTCACGTTAAAATAAAATTCTAAATCTTTTACCTAAACTCAATGCATAATCTGTGACACACTGGCCCGTCATGCCCGTACCCCCGACGATAGCAATTTTTTGCACCATTTTTTTTTCTTTTTTAAATTTTATATCAAAATCACGAAAAATTTGAGTTTTAAATGATCAGATTATTACTAGACAAAGTCCAAATGACAACTACACTCCAATTTATACAAATCACTTATTATTTAAGTAACCACAAAATGTTATCTTTGTGTTGATAACTTTTTATTGAATTTGATAAAAACAATTAGATAAAAATAGTTGCGAGTTTCAATGGGCTGTTCACAGTTGGCATTTGGATATTCGGCCGTCGTTCGTTTTAATGTTGAAAATAAGTCGTTCATTTAAATGTCCAATATTATTGAAATGCATTCACACGTAACATTTTGACTACAGAACGACAAGAAAAAAGTCATATTTCTTTTGAATTATATGCAATTAACTATTCGAAGCTATTTTTCATCATGAAAATGAATGAGCAGCTAGCGCACTCTATATTTCAATGATTAAACCAACAATTATATCTGTCATATTATTCGTAGTTAGTAGTTAGTAATTAGTTCTATCGAGCTGTCATACAACAAACATCTGTGCATTAAGAGAAAAACAAAATATTGTCATTGTTTTGCATTGAAGTGTTTTACGTTTGGTATGATTGAGCACATTCAGAATTCAGATGATTGACGATTTGTTTTTATATATTTTAATTGTGACATTTGATGTATAGTTTTTGTGAAATTTTTTTTTATTCCGTTGGGCTACGGACAAACAACAGCATTTAATAAAAAGAAGATTATTTGTTTTAAAACAAACAAACAAACAAATTTTTTTACCAATATGGGAAATCATTTGGTTGGTATTGCTCCATCACAAATCTATCCAGTTGAACATTATTTGATGGGTTCATTTGAATCAGACCTTCAATATGAATCAAGGTATGATTTTATCAATTTCTTCTTCTTTTTTTTTTTGCATTTAAAGAAATCAAAAGTTCAATTCCTTCATTTGTTCAATATTTTGAAATAGCATGGGAAGTACGCGATTCTTTAAAGTAGCACGCGTTCGTTCAGATGAAGGGCTAATAGTTGTTAAAGTATTCGTTAAACATGATCCAAGTTTACCATTAGAAACGCATGCAGAAAGAGTTATGTTTATTCAAAAAAGTCTATCGAATGCTGTAAATTGTTTGCCCTTTCAACGCGTACAGGTAAGTGCAGTACATCAAAATATAGTTTATGTCTTTTTTTTTTTTTTAAATTTATTAACATTTCTATTTTGTTTGGCTATAAGGTGACTGAAAAAGTGGCACTTGTAATGCGTGAATATGTGAAGCATAGTTTATATGATCGTGTATCAACTCGTCCATTTTTAACATCTTTAGAAAAGAAATGGATAACATTTCAAGTATTGTGTGCACTTCATCAATGCCACAAACAGAAAATTTGTCATGGCGACATTAAGGTAATAAATGTGTCAAATTTTTGTAAATAGGATAACTGTTCTTTTTGTTTTGAATTTTAATTGCTATTTTTATTGTTTCTAGTTGGAAAATATATTGATAACATCATGGAATTGGATTTTATTATCGGATTTTGCTTCATTTAAACCCACCTATCTGCCAGAAGATAATCCAGCTGATTATACGTATTTTTTTGATACGAGCCGTCGTCGGACCTGCTATGTTGCACCAGAAAGATTTGTCAAATCATTTTCTTCCGATGCGAACAGTGGAAGAAATATTTTAATTGGTGGTAGCTCGTTATTATCCGCTTCCATTATGGATGGTATGCAACAAAATGAACAAAGTAATACAGCTCATTTGTTACCTGAAATGGATATATTTTCAGCTGGGTAAGTTGAATTCAATCACTTAAATAATAAGTGTTCCAAAGTTAAAGATGTCACTGCACGGTACATACTATTTGTAGCTGTGCCCTATTGGAGCTTTGGAGCGAAGGTTCGGCTCCGTTTGAATTCTCTCAGCTTTTAGCATATCGATCAGGTGACATGGAGCTCGTTACAAAGCATTTGGAACAATTGGAAAATGAGAATCTTCGGAATTTGATTGCATCGATGATAAGTCGGATTCCAAGTGATCGAAAATCAGCTGAAGTGTATTTGGATGAGGAGCGAGGAAGGTGAGTCTTTAAACTTTGAACAATTTCAATTATAAATTATGGATTGTCATTTAAAAAAAAAAACAATTTTTTAATGATCTTTTCCTATTTTATTTGCAGATTATTCCCTGAATATTTCTATACATTCTTACAATCGTATATGCAAATGTTTTCATCGCTTCAAATTCTACCGGCTGATGAGAAAATAATGCGTCTTCATTCAGACATTAAGCAAATCATTGATATATTTTTGCCACAAACAGATGATAATACCGAACGAAATATACCCGACGATGATGGATTAATTTTAATAACGGCTGTGGTAACTTCATGCATTCGTGGCCTAAAATATTGCAAATCGAAACTTCATTGTTTGGAAATTTTGCAACAATTGTCTATGTACACAACAGCCGAAACAGTATTAGATCGAATTCTACCGTACATAGTATGCAAATTTTACACAAATTAATTTCGTTTTTAATTTTAATTTGAATAAAATAAAATGTTTATCATTACAGCTACATTTATGTAATGATCCAGCCGCACGAGTTCGAGTTAGTGCTTTGGATACATTGACAATGTGCCTACGTTTAGTAAAAGATCCACCAAGAAATGATGCGAATATATTTCCAGAATATGTTTTGCCGTCAATACAGCCGCTTGCAAATGATCCATCAGTAGTTGTTCGAATTGCATATGCTCGTAATGTTGCTGATATTGCCGAAACGGCCGTATATTTTCTTGATCAAACTCAATTAGCCTCCAATCAAGAGCTTCCAGTGCGCTACGAATCTGAGCTTAGTGCATTGCACGAAATGTTACATCAAACCGTTTCACATTTATTGACCGATCAACAGGCAATTGTGAAGCAAACTGTTATGGAATGTGGCATCACAAAACTTTGTGTATTTTTTGGCAGACAAAAAGGTATACTCAACACACATTAATGCCATTTATTTGTTAAATTGCCATTAGTTATACGATTATTTTTCAGCAAATGATTTGATACTATCACACATGATAACCTTCCTGAATGACAAAGAAGATAAAAGTCTTCGCGGATCATTTTTCGATTGTATAGTAGGTGTTGCTGCGTTCGTTGGTTGGCAATGCTCTGATATTTTGTTGCCATTACTTCAACAAGGATTAACTGATCCAGAAGAATTTGTGATTGCAAAAGCGATTCGAGCCACAACCGCTTTAACTGGTCTCGGTTTGGTTCAAAAGCCAGCATTATCCGAATTTATAAGTGAATGTGCATGTTATTTGAACCATCCGAATTTGTGGATACGTCATGAAGTGTGTGGCCTCATATCTGATGCAGCAAAAGTTTTTGGCGCAATTGATGTTCAATGTAAAATAATGCCGGCCATCATAAATCATTTGAAATGTCCATTAATACAAGTTGAAAAGCCCGAAATTTTGATGGATTGCTTACAAATCCAAATTCCCCGGAATATTTTCGACAGCGTTGTTAAATTTACGGAATTAGATGCATTTTTCACATTACTGGAGGAGCGAAAAAAGGCAAGAGAAAGTACAATCGAAACACTTCCTCATCACAATGAAATGACACCGAGTGTAAGAAACGTATGTACAAATTAAATGTGTGCATTAAGTGTGGCTGGCATTAAAATCCAACATAATTTTTGCATCATATTTCATTTTTAGTTTTTTCGGCGCATATCGTGTGAGGGTTTAACGGAATTAGCCGAAAAACAAATTTTATCAATGAAATCTTCAATTATCAAATTGAATAAATATTTAAGAAAGGCTCCATCGGCCGATAAATATCCGACTAAAGAAGCAAACAATGGAAAAATCTATATCGATTCAAAGTTAGACATTGGGAAGGAGCTTATTTTAGTCAACAACAAAAAGCAACCGCTTACAAATCGAAAGTCTGATACGGAGGCCATAAATGCTGATTGGCAACGAATGTTTTCACATTCAGATAAATCATCAACATCTCCCATGAATGATTATATTTCGGCTGGCGCTTCTAGTACACATTTCAGTGATACTCCATCGACTTCGCTTGTGGAATATAGCATGCCCGAAAAGAATTTTATCCAAGGTAACAACAATGAATATAAATATTGAATTTAATGAATGGATTCTATCATTTTGTCTTTGTATATCGTCATTTCCACAGAACGAACATCAGATTGCCGAAATGAATTGAACAAATTGCACAATAAATTAAAAACACAATACACATTACTAAGCATTAACAGTGATTCAAATGCGGCATTAAAACGGGCATCACTTCCACCAGGTCATACAATAAAAGGAGGTCTCATCGCTCATTTGCACGAACATAAATCTTCCGTTACAAAATTGGCATCGCTCAGTTCGAGCTCTTCATTGTTTGCTAGCGCCAGCACTGATGGCACCGTACGCTTATTTGATTGCAATAAATTGAACGGACTTCAAATAATCAACAAGTGAGGAATAACATTAGTTTATTATTATTATTATTAAATTTTTTTGTTTTTTTTAATTTTTTTTTTTCGTAATCACAATTAAAACATTTCAATTGCATTTTTTTACCCTCAGATCAAGACAAACGTATTCGGCAAATGTTCCCATCTATTCGATAGCTGCATGTGATTCAGGTCAATCATTAGCAGTGGCTGGAAATGATGGGTCTTTACTTTTATTACGAATCGATCCAAATTCATCGAAAATGGCATTGCAACAAGCACGGCATTTAGTTCAAAATTCTGGTGGTTACAATGGTTATGATGATGGGCCCGTTGTTGATATGCATCCACTTGACCATGATTCGCAAAGTGTTATCATTTATGCAACACTATACGGAGCGATCATTTGTTGGGATCTAAGGATGCCAAATAATGCATGGCGATTAAGCAGTGATTTAAGACAGGGAATTATAACGACTTTTTGCATTGATTCGAACGTATCGTGGCTAGCAACTGGTACCAGTGGTGGTAATCATATTTGCTATGATCTCCGTTTTAAATTACCAATCGGTATGTAAATATACTAAAATATTTTAAATTTTTATATTCAATGAAAAGTAACAAATTGAGCCAATAACAATTTAACTAGCAAAAATTCAACATCCGTCTGCGACGAGGATACGTAAAGTTGTTCCGCATCCAACAGAGTCATCGTGGCTCATTTCAACGTCACACGGTAACAATGAAGTATCTATCTGGAATATTGAAACCGGACATCGGCAAGCAGCTCTTTGGGCAAGCAATGCACCGCCGTTATCAACAGACATATCGGTATGTTTTCAATATTGATTGAAATGAATAAATGTCCTATTCCGACTGAAAATGTATATTGTTTTAAATCGGATAAAAATTTCTTTCGGAAAAGAATGTGTCAAGTGCTTGTGGACTAGTTCCTTGTATAGTGGATCGGTCACCAGTTCTATTTTCCGGCAGCTCTGATCAACGTATTCGTTATTGGGACTTGAATGCACGGAGTAATTGTTCGATGGTTGTTGCTGCCAGTAGAGATTATACAAGCGGCACAAGTTTCTCGTATGAGTAAGTTTTTTTTTGTTTTGAATTTGAAATTAAAATTGAAAGGCAGATGTAATGAATGATATACGTTATCGTTTTTGCTCAAAACAGTTCTAGACTTATTGATGGGACTCGTGTTATCTATGAAGTACAAACAAATAACAAATCGAATTCAACTTTATCGGGTATGGCGAATACAATGAAATCGGATGATTATTCACCGCGATCTGGTCCAGAGATACCCTTACCATGTCACAATGATGTTATCACTGATATGTTAATGTGCAGAACGCAAAAGTATCCAGTCTTAATTTCGAGCAGCCGTGACGGCGTAATTAAACTCTGGAAATAGAACGGTGCTTTATTATTTCAATATAAATATATTTATCAGTTACTTATGAGATTCCTAAGGTTTTTCTTTAAATATTTCATCAAATTGTCAAATTGAGAGCTATGTATGCATGAAAAATGAACAAAAATAAATATATAAATTATTCTTTACATTTTCAAAAAATAATAACAGTAATGCTTCATCTATAGCGAACTTGAAAAACAGATTACCATCAATGGCCAGAGAGGGAATTAGACAGCTGCAATATTTCGCTTTTTCAAATAACTGGTAGCGCCGTCTTCATGATAACGTCCGCTGATTTACTCTGGACATTTGCCTGTACTGCTGCTCGTTAATGGAAAACATCGCACACTTGAACTTCAAACGAGATTCAAGTTTGTTTTTTTTCTCCGTTTCGTCCTCCGCTGCCCGGAAAAAAACTCACAAGAAATTTTTTTAATCTCAAAATACAAAAATCAGTTTCGTTTTGTTCTCCAATCTGCTCTTATTGAAATTTGTTGTTGCCAAAAGTTTGTGATTTAATATAATAAATCAGGCAGGCAGGCAGCTTGAATGTTTATCCTAATAATTGAAAGACGACATATGACAAGTTGTGCGATGCACCAACTAGATGGCGTCAACTAAAACAACTTGAAACTTGGTCCATATTTTTAACATTGACAGAATAGGTTAATTTCCCCTACTGTCAATGGAAAATATATACGACTTTGACCGAAAAGAGAGCGAAATTGCAGATAACCGACCTGTGAATAATCACATTTTTACTGTGTTAAAAAAAGGTAAATTTGCTTGTAAAATGAAAAATCTTCATTCAATCATCCAATTTCGTCGCCTTCAAAGTAATCCCCTTCCGATAAAATACACTTATGCCAACGGTTTCCCCAATCTTTGAAAAAATTGTTTGATTCGATTCCCGGAATGGCCTTCAATTCATTCATCGCTTTATCTTTAATCTCATCAATTGACTCAAAACGGTGTCCACGAAGCGGTTTTTTGTTTAAAGAAAATAGACTTAAGTCGCACGGTGCTAGGTCAGGTGAATCCGGTGGTTGCGGAACGGTATAAGTGGAATTTTTGGCGAAATGGTCACGAAGAACTAATGCATTGCGAGCTGATACATTATCGTGATGCAAAAGCAAGAGCTGTCTTGCCACAATTCTGGCCTTTTTATTATAATATTGTTAACATGGCCTAGATTTTTGGGCGGCTTTGACGTGATTTTTTGGGTTTCGGTTCACCTTTTGCACGATATTCACTGGATTCATCAGCTGTTTTGGGGTCGTTGTATGACTTCTAGCACATAAATGCTGTGTTCGCAATCGATTATTTTAAAATCAAAATCTCAAATGAAATCATTTGATTTTATTTTGTTCAGAACGAAATACAAAATAAAATGATTTTATTTTAGAGGCTGGAGATTCCAAATCAAAATCACTTTATTTCGTATATTTTTTCGAGCAAAATGGAATCAAATGATTTTGAGCATTATTTTGTTCAACGAACCATATTTCGCGAACCATGAATGCCAGAAAATTCTTATTTCGATTTTCAAGGATGGGATATTGATTAGCCTTGAAAGCGTCCAACTTGATTTTGAGTGTGAAAGAAACGGAAAAAGTGTTAGAAAGAGATAGAAAATTTTACAAAAAGAATACAT
This sequence comes from Mayetiola destructor, assembly GCA_000149185.1. Classification (NCBI taxonomy): domain Eukaryota; kingdom Metazoa; phylum Arthropoda; class Insecta; order Diptera; family Cecidomyiidae; genus Mayetiola; species Mayetiola destructor. Next base: position 1,637,824 of record GL501518.1, read on the forward strand.
TGGATGATGTATTTTGGCATGACGCTCATTCGGAGACACTCCTCATATATTTTATACACCAATGAAAAGTTTGACTCTGACGTATGTTCTGATAATAAAACGCCCTTTAGTGGCTTTTAGAGGAATTTTTGGCCATTTTTACAAAAATTTTGCACGCCAAAGTCGCTCATCTTTGTTTACCCCATGCCCCTAAATAACCTCCTCGACATGGAGCCCCCCCCCCCACACGACTGATGAAAAGATTTAAACCATTCCACTTTCCTGCTAATTAAAAATTAATCTTATTTTTTTAACACAGTAGTATAGCGCAACCTAAATACATTCACCTTGCCACATTACCATCATAGACAAAAGCAATTGAATAGATGTTCTCATTATATTTATTACAGACCTGGAACCTATAATAATCCGCAATCGGTAATGGTTTGTATCGCTATGGACCAAGTAATATGATATATTTGATGTTTGGTCTTACCGTGTTACATGTATAATTTTCTTTCATATGATAACAGGTTGCGGGCGGCGGGTCGATAAACTTTTTTTGATTGGAATCAAAGCAGGCATTGTCGTTCATTTTTTTTTTTTATTTCTCTTCTGAAATGAAGTGAAATAGAAGAGGAGAAAAAACCAAATGATTGCAAATGTTTCTAATTTTTGCGACTAAATAAGAGGGAGGATCGGAATTGAAGAAAACCAGCATTTACCTCAATAGTGATGGGCCATTCATTCAGGCTTTCACAATTTCACTCAAATGATCAAAAAAAAGATTTACTACAACTGATTGAGAGTGACGCACTATTTGAAAACGGCTGATGACGAAATATTATGGACTTGGTGGAAAAACGAAGACGATCAAAATAATAATTGCAAATTCAACTTATTTATGTAACACGTTACGAGGACGAATTTATAACGTGCTGGTGATCCGGAAAGAATTTTGAATAATTTAGAAAAGCGACTTTACAGAAATCTATCAATGTCAAAATGTTCTATGGAATGTGGATTAAATTAGCTTTCCCATGATGCTGGGACGGCAGAAAAAAAGACGCACAGAAGAAGACATTTCGAGACATTGAACAATCATTGTATATCGTATCATGATTATGGATATTTTGAATGGACTTCATGTTTTCATTTTATTTTATTATTTTATCAAATAACGAAATGAAATGAATCCGGAAAAAAACACAACAAACAATTAGTCATTCAAAACAAGCAATAAAACATAAATATTTATCGTTACCGAAAATCTGCAAATAGAAAAAGAGAAGATGTTAAAAGTAATAATAATGTGATGCAGCTGTGTAAAACGTACCGAATCAACAACGATACTGAAGCATAATAACTCCATCGTTGCATCAATTGTTTTCAAACTTTATGACCAAGATAGTTTAATTCTGTTCCATATGCCAATGAATTTACCAATGAAAAAATGAATGATCTGCATTGAAAATTCAGAAGATCTCATACTTTATTGCTACATATTACAGTAGTAGTATTATCTTCCAAAAGGAATGCTGCAAACATCACACAAAAATACCGTAACATTTTTCATTGTTACGTTTGTAATTCACTTTCGTATTCTCATCTATCATCAGTCATCAGTATGAACTACACACAGAATTAGGAAGTTGAGATGGCTGAGAAAATGCGATCGCACAACGATAAACGAAAATTACATTATCGTTGATTCGAAATTCAAACTCTTTCGTTTTGATTATTTCGTTGTGTTGTTTCAAGGAAAAAATAATAACAATAAAACAATTCGTTTGTTTGTTTTGTTATATGTTTCAATTTTCCACAAATGCAAATGCAAGATATCCGAAGAGCAATATGTAATATTAAAATTTTCATCCAAAACCATAGCTTTTATAGATCCAAATGAGGCATATCATATCATTTTACGGCCGTTCGTTATCGTTTTGTTGTCGTTGTTGTTGTTTTTTATTTGCTTGTTTTATTTTGGATTTTTCTTTGTTTTGCAAACGAAACCCGGTGCTTGTCGAGTCGTCACGTTGTTTTGATTCGAATGTATTGTGTTTGGTTGGCCGCTAGTTTATGTCATTCGTTACTTTCAGTGATCATCTGTTTTCGTTTTCTTTTTTACTTCTTTATTTCTTCTTCATTTCTTTTTCATTTCATTTTCATTCGTCTTCACTTTCGTTTGGTGGGCTCTTCTTTGACGTTGTATTCGCAATGTTTTTGTTTTTCGTATGTTTTAACATACAGTAAAGTCTCTATAAATGGATCACTTACTAAACGGACCATTTCTCATTTGTAGTCCGTTTGACATGCACACAATGTGGTCCTCTTAGAACATCTAAACTTTATACGAAGTGATGACAATCGACGACAATCACTTCCTCAGTCGTTTCATTGCTATTGTTTTGCATTTCCATTTTTCTCTCTTTTGATATTATTTGTGTGTATGTGTTGTTGTTCTTTGCGTTAACCATTTCATCGATCGCTTTGCAAAGCCTGTATTCATGTGCTTCCAGTTGCGCACGCCGATAACAATAATATTTACTATAAACTTCTCCATGCTAAGAGAAACCATCATCACCATCGTACATACTATGCTGCACACTGTATATTGTACACAACATAACAATACCTAACAAATACATCTGGAAAAAAATATCAACCACATGAAGATCAGTTTTTGTCGCGTATTTCATTCACTCTTTGGCTATTTTATCAACAAGAGCATTTACGGCATATATGAACAATTTATACATATTTATAGTTGTAACAGTACCACAATTTATCCGTACGCACATTGATAATAAAAATACTTAATAAATAATTGGTAATGTGTGGAGTGTGGAGAAAAAATCCATAGCCCGTTTAAACGTTCGTCAAATTTTTCGGTCGCCAAGTTGTGAATTGTGAATTTGGTTTTATTTGTGTGTGCTTCCACTAAAATAAATGTATGTCATTTTTGGCACTCAAACCGACTAATTCATAGTGAAAGCGAATGGCTGGTGCGTGGAATAAACTACTATAGCAATCACATCTACATCGGTTCAGTTTACTCTCGTACTCCAGCCACTACGAATTTAAATCTCAATTCATCTCGTCGTTCGATTCATCAAATTGATCACATTGCTTTGAGAAACGTGAACCGTGAATAACCGTTACGCTGCAAATCATTCCAATTCAGGAAGGGAAAAAAAATCGTTTGAGTTTTTCATCGAGTGCTTGAATATTTTCTCAACTGTGCTTGAAGACGTGCAATTCATTTATTTATTATTATTAATATTTTTTTTCGAATAATAAACGAACCCGTTGTGCGAATCGAAATAAAAAAATACTAGAGAGTTTTTAAATCCTGATCATAGAAATCAAAAAATCTAATGGAATGCAAAGTTGCGAGTGCTTTTGAATAAATAAATATTTGAAAAAAAAAACCGAAAACAAATCCAAATTTCGGCCTCGAACTAAAGTTTAATATATCTTTTTTGAGCTAATGAACCAAAAAAAAGACCCCCAAAACCAAACAAGTGAATACCTTTGTTTTTGCTTGAAATAGAAATTTGTTTCCTTGCAATCGAAAAACACGAACAATACCAATTAGAATAATGAACGTGAGTATTGAAAATGAAATCCTTGAATAAATACAGTTAACAATGAGATCTTCAAACATTAGAAAAAATAATAATAATCAATGGATATTCAATTTGTCGTGATGACAAACACTGAAAAAAGATCTTGACGAAAGGTAAAAAAGTGAAAATATTTAACCTCAACCGAAAAATTCGAAAATTGAATGGATTTACACGATTTGAATGGAACAAAAATCGCCAAATATTGGTTTATTGTTGACATCGAATCTTTTCAGTCTCGCTTTTTCCTCTTTCATTCGAATAGTCTCAACGCTACCGCTCATTATTGGCAGCATGGCCATTAACAGCGGCAAAAACCTCACGAAAGACTTTCTCCCTTCATTTTCTTAAAATTGCGACGCGTATTTAAAATGCCTTAAATGTTTGAGATTTTTGTTTACTCATTTGACGATTAGTATTCATACCAAATTTCAAAAAAAAAAAAATAATATATAAAATATAAATAGATAAAATAATAACCGAACACCCGAACACATTTATCATAAATTAAACTAGACAATTTTCGAAATTTTCTTGCTTTTGTTGCAACATTTATGGCATTTTGTCATGAGACACGCATCACTCGTTATTTCAAAAAATTATCTTATTATTATGCATCGTTGTCATTATTATATCATCGGAAAAATCAAGTGCAAAAACAGTAAGGAACCGAGAAAAGAGAATGTGTACACACGGCACACGGCCTTTTTCACAATACGCAATCAAATCTGAAACGATAGAATGTGTTATCGATGTGTTCGATCCAATCATTGCAACATTTTGAATAAAAAATACAATGTTTTTAAAATACAATTCATAAGGTGTCACCGCGATGAGATGAGAAGATCCGATAAGCGATCTCGGCCAAACCAATAGCTGTCATACATTAATTGTATTAAAATGGACATCGCCTTCTCTTATGGTAACTGAACTGGTTACGAAGTATATGTGAACTTGCTCACCAGCACCTATGATTGTCAACCAATTGGCCGAACTCTTTTTTTTTCTTATTTCTTTTCACATTCTTTTCGGTCTTATTTTTTGTTGCAAATTTTTTTTGATCGATTCGAATGTAGTGCACTAATTATTATTATTATCTGAAACCGCTTATTTGCGAGTGATTAATAAATAATTAATACGCATGCACTGAAAAAATTAAATTGATTTAGCCTTTTCGACGGCTCTTTTTATTGACATTTATTTTGAAGAATTCAGTTCAAGTTTCGCTTATTTCAATTTCATTATGACTTAAAATTATCCATTTGTGGTGAACATTTACTGGCAAAATAGTTTTTATTTCAGAAGCATTCAACCAAATTTTGATTCACGGAATGAGGTGTTCGCCGAATGAATTCATGAATGATTCTTGTTGAATGCAATGAACAAAAATATGACAAGCTGACAACATAATTTGATACCCAAAGAATATATTACTGCGCCCAAAATACTCGACAATTCGAAGGCACAGCAATTGCTACATGAAGTATTAAATTAATATCAATATCAAATTACGGAATATGTTTTATTTTCCATATAAAACGTGTGTCGAAACATTCGCTTTGCATCGTGAATTTTTCTTTGTTCATTAAACGCTCAAATCGAATCCATTCGCAAATTGCTCAGATTTTCCATTAAATATCTCAATTTTCAAATCTAATTTTTTTTTCTATTTATCTTTGAATAATTACGACTAATTTTTCTTGTGGTCATGATTCGTGTTTGGCGTTGTCAATGGTTGTCGGGGTTTTGCAATGTTGTCGCTGCTGGTGCTAACATCGAATAAAATTCAACTTTTTAATTCTAACAACACCAAAAGCATTTGCTGCTATTAACCCGAATCTAGATCAATATATTTATATTTTTTATTGAATGTGAGCCAAGAACAAGTCAAAACCCGAAATCACATACATGACGTGCTCAGCATATCGTTAACGTATTTCATTTTTTGTTGTTTGAATTTTGATACCGATTATTATTATTCAAAATACACAGAAGTATGTCGCTTATGGTCGAATTATTATGTAAGTGCAATACTTGTATGTCGATTTTACTGATTCAATTAAAATTTCTCGTGCATAAAATAAAACCAGATTCACTTTTATGACAGAGACCGAAAAATAAAATGTTTTACATCATACGATGTGCATAATTATGGCTTATCGGCATATGCCTCTTTGGCTTCAGGCTAATGATTTCGATATAGAAAAACATGAAAATAGCGAAAAAAAAGCTATCAAATAAAATTAAAGATTAAGCGGTTACACTACCGTTGGATTCAGAGAATTTGTAGAACTCTCAAAACTCTTACCATTTGAATCAAATGCAACCCATTCGGAGGTTTTCACTTTAAATAGTGTAGAGCGCATGGCGTGGGGTAATTGCATCAAAAGACTTGAGTCAGACCTGAACCTGATTTATATGTTCTTTCCAAAATAAGAATAATAGAAAATAATGAGAAAAAGAAAAATCTGTAAGCAAAAAAAAAAAATTTTTTTTTGCTGTTAATTTCATTTGAGTGTCAACGTATTTTGTATGCAGTTACCATGAATCGAACATCATCATCATCGCAATGATCATGGATCATGATTCATGAAAAATAGCAATTTAATTTGTTCGTTTGCAATGGACTTGCACTACAATGTTTAATTGAATGCGTAAATGGTAACGTGACATATGAATGAATTACCAGCCGAATAAGCCAATCAATTGGAAAGTCTGATGTCACTAACACAATCTTATGGATGTGCATGATGTATAATGTATTTGTTGGTGTTGTTGACGATGTCCATTCGACAAATACATTAGCAAAATATAATTAAAATAGTTGAAATTCACGGCATTCATGTTTACAAGTTCATTGCCCGCATGCTTTGACGCCTCCCAAACACAAGAATTCGATGAATTCGACTATAAATTTTTGATTTGGATGATAATCGTTCAAACCTAATGATTGCTTTCTATTCAATTCATTTAACATATTTTCCGCTTTTTTTTTCTCTTTCTTTTTTCAAATGTTTCCTTGCAGTTCAAAGCAATAATCACAGTTCCCTGCATGCTATTGATTTTGGTGACATTCGTTGGAATCAAAAATGTAAATTGTTTGGATAACAGTGATGATTCAAATATGCTTACGCGTCATAAACGAGCTAGCCCCGATTTTTTCGGCAAATTAAAAAGTGTAAGTTTTATAATATTGTCGACAAATTTTTAATGCGTCTGTAATATCGTTCAATATTCGTTGATTCGGTAATATACGAGTTTACTTTAATGCTTGTGTGCGCGTACCCAGATCTTATCAAGCAAATAATTGATTGAATGGTAAAATGCCGATGAAATAAACGATATAAAGAGAAATAAAGATATAAAGGAATGAGAAACAACGCGAACAAAAACAGAGAAACAAACAAAACCAAAACACCGAAGAAAAAGGCGAATAAGACATATATATTTATAAATATCGAATATATCGAGCAAAAAGAGCATCGACAGCATATGGACAACAGCAACAGCACTTTCACCGCTGACGATTGAACTGGTCGATTAAACTGGTTTCCCCGTTTTACATCATGAAATACGTTCAATGATATTCGCAATTCTAAGTGAACGTGCATTTTAAGTTTAATATCCATTCTTTGTTGGATAGGAAAAACCCAAAAACTTGTCTATGACAAAGGAAAAGAAGGATATAAAGAAAAAATATCATCATACATCTGATCATAGTGAAAATCTCAATCTCAATGTATTATTTTGTTTACAGTCATTAACATCGTCAATCGGAAAGGCGTCAGCATCGTCAGCTGGTGCTTCATCAGGAACATCATCATCGAAAACATTCGTAGTTAAAGAGCCTGTGGAAGTGGTTAGCATCATGTTCATTTCATTTACTATATTTATTTATCATTATTTTTTTTCCCATTTGGATGAAAAAACGGGACAAGTTGAAAAAAATTTCTGCAGAATTCATGATGGGCATTAATTGAGCACTTGTGCACGGGTACTAAACATTTCTCTTTCTTTTTTTTCTCTGTTTTCGTGTCCATTTCACTCAATTAAGGAAAAAGAGATCCATTTTGATGGCTGGGAATTGAAAAAATCCATATTAAACACGTTGTTCCAAGCGGTGAAAGCGATTACTGGTGGTGTGACAGCCATTAAAGGTCAACTGATAAAAGGCAGCGGATATGCAATAAGTCACGGAGGGAAGGTATTGCATATGGCGTGCACTCAATTCAATTTGAAATAACATTTTCATTCCCCGGATGTGAATTATGCAATGTGATTTGTTTTTTTTTTAACTTTTAGTTGATTGCCGCATCCGGAGATACTGTTACCAATGTTGGTAAAAAGATAGCATTATCTGCTAAAATTGTTGCCACCAGAAAAAAATACATTATCACAAATATTTTGGCTCATCATCGGGTCATTTGAGCGGTCACCCAACAGCCGAAGGTAAGTCATCGTCACGTTGAATCTAGTTCATGTAGATAATCTTCGGTTAAAAAAATAAATAAAAAATAGAATATGAATTTGGTCTTAGACTAAAGATGTCTAAAAATATCTGTCGATAAAAAGAAAAGTGATGATGAATTTTTGCATAAATTGATAATATTCAAATGATTAAAGAGAAAAAAAAATATTGGTCGCTTTCACAAACAAAACAATAATTCACAATCTATATACAACAAATACCATTTCACAAAAAAAAAACCCCCACACAACATCATACAGATTTCACAAGCTTCGCGCATGACGATCTAATTGAATATGCTCAGCCGCATGGTATACCTGTTTTTGCACCAGAACCACAAATTCCTTATTTACCGGTTGAATTAGCTTATGGAAATCATTATCCAGCTTCTTCTCATTATGGACCACCTCAACTTGACACATCGCATTCGCACATTACGAATTACATAAGCACTGAACGAAAAGGTAAATCAATCAACTAAAAATTCGAACATGAAAACAGCAAAAATAAATGAAGAAGAAACACACAGACACCATTCCATCGCATTTTAAAACTGAGGAACGCAACACTTACATGCAACATAACTTGAATGTTACAAATAAGAAAAACACGTAAAATATATGATAAATATATATATAGATATTTTTTTTTTTTCAACATTGTTTTGTATTTTGTATCACGGAAATTACGAAACTATTTAGATTTTATGAAAAATATGAAAGTATTGCATTGTTACATTGATAGTGAAGTGATCAAAATCAATGTTATGTCTTCATTTCGTTGGAGTTTTTCATGTCGGCTACATTCATTATTTATTCAAAGACCAAAAATCTTCTTTTGTTTTTCCACTTTTATGAATCTGTATAAATTTTACACTTTTTGGTTCTTGGTATCAATCACAAAAAGCACACGGGATTTTAGTTTTATTTGTCTCATGCGCATGAGATCCGTTTTTTTTTTAAACCACGGAAAAAAGATCAAGGAATGCACAATTTTTTTATGCTCTTCCTTCGGTAGATGCACGGCGAAAATTTAAATTCCGGAATTACAGAACATATTTGAATAGGTCATTGGCACACAATGCTTGCAAAAAAATTGAAAAATAAATAGCAAAAAATTATAATCACAGAACGAAAGCAATGAACAGCGAAAAACCTGTTGATTTGTTAATAATCATTCAAATTCGTTTCATGTTCTTTGTGTTGTTTGTGTTTTTTTTCACGTATTATTTTTCTTGCACTTGAATTTCCGAATATATATTTATTAATTTAATTACCAAATTTATTGAATTTCTGTTTTGTTTATCTGTATTATTTGTATTTGCCATTAATTCGTTTGTGTAATGTGATTTTATTGACAAACCGAAAAATCGGTTAAACTCTTTTTTTAGAACAAGAGCAACATTACGATACATTTGATACGACCGTTCCAGAAGGACCTAAGACATTGGACTCAGTACTATCAAATCAAGATGCAAGTCAAAAGGCAATCGAGGCTTTGCGTTTAATATTACGAAAATTACCAAACAAATTGACCCAGCTACCCAAAGACAAATTCAATGAAATTCAATTAAATGACAATAACAGCGACAACATCAACTCATTACGTGACAATCATAAATTGGTGCAACAACAGCATACTTTAAAACAAATTGGTATCCCAAATGATCCAAATCATATACCCGAATTTAAACCAATTAAATCACTTACATCAACATATACATTTCAATTGGGACCATTTGAATCGGTGACAAAACACACAATCGGTGGATTAGATAGTAATGAGCACATATCACATCCCGTTACAAATACCAAATTTCATTCACAAAATGGTGTATTTAATGGAGAACCAAATCAATTATATTTTGATTCGGCCCCAACATCATATCGAGGCCAACGTCACACATCAAATGCACATCCATTAAATCTTTACCACACAATGACACTTAAAAACACTGCAAAAACTCATCATCATCATCATCAATCCAATCGAATTAATCAATCATCACACAACAACAATAAAACTGTTAAAAATCTAAATGAACATCATCATTTGAATAATAATGCACAATCACAGCCACTAATACACCTACCGCCCCAATTGAATAGCCCATCCAATTTTGAAATACAAAAATCCATACAATACCAATTGCAATAATAAACTTGTATTTTTTATTTTAATTATTATTTCTTCAAATTGCGACCACAAAATGTTTCGAATAAGAATGAAAGTAAAATTATAATAATAATATGTATAATGTATAATGTATAATGTATTGTATAGAAATTTCAACCATACTTCGTGTATATAATAAATGACAGGAATTCCCGTTTTCCAATTGTCAATGGTATATTGGATAGGGCGAAGGCAGTTCAAAACAAACCAATTTTTAAGGCGTCAATAAGATGTAAAAAGGGCACAACTTGTGTTCCTGTGTGAGTGTGATTGTGAGTGCGAGCGTGTATATGTTATAAGTGAATGAATCTCTCACCCCAAATAAATTTTCTAACATTGAATTGTATGGTATATTATTCGATAATGTTTAAATGTCCAATGGCATAGAAGGTTTTGAGTTTTGAGTCATATAGGCCCATGTTTACCCTCCATCTTCTTCATTACTTTTCCTCTCCAAAAATATGAACACAAACTAACATTGATATTTTTAGTGGATAAGCTTATATTATTTTCATATGTAGATTTTGGATTTTTGCATGGCAAAAAAGAATTTTATAAAATCAAATGATATTTGTATTTCGAATTTCGGTTAACTGTTAACATATTTTTTTGGATTTTGGCTTTTCATGTCATTCAACAATTCTTTATCCTCTCTCTCTCTCTATTTCCGTATTTTTTCTATTTTTCTAATATCTGAAATCTTTTCTGTTAATCTACTTTGTTCCATTATAAATTGTATAAATTTGTCGCGTGAGGTACTCAGTGGCTTAAGCTATAATGATAATTATCATTGTTATTAGTAAGCATTCGGGGCGAATGTAAAACGGAGAATGGCGAAAGTGGCGAATGTAACAACAACAGCAACCGAATAAAAGAATTTAAAAAAAAACGAATGAAAGAGAGATTTTGCGAATCTTCAAACTTCAAACAGCATCAAATACCAGAATTTATTATTTAGTTCGGTGTTTCATTGAATTCATGGACGAAATTATTTTTTATTATTACACTTTATTTCTTTGAAAATCCTCAAATTTTTCTCTCTGTTTTTCCCATGCCACATTTCTGTCCAATTCCCTGTTGTTGTTCGAAAACTTGTTAGCCGAAAAATGATAGTCGATTATTATCTATTAATAATAAAAAAACAATTAGCCGATACGTTTAACACATGACATGTAATAATAATGTAAAACAAAAACAATATATAATAAAAATCTATTATAATAAAATGTATGATGAGTCAAGTTGTCGGTTTGACAAAGTTTGAGCGTTGGTAGAGGGCTCAATAGCGATATGCTGTTGGCCTGTAGGTGTTTTACATTTTGATAGAATTGTAAGCAGAAGATGTATTCCATAACATTTGTTTGCCATCTTTTTTTTCTCTATTCTGTTGTAACAAATCAATTTCCAAGCACCACAATCAGAAAGGCTAACCATAAATAATAATGATTAAAAAAAAATTGGTGCAAAAGAAAGGAAACGGAATCATTGCGATAAATACCAATCACATCAACATAACAACACAATTTTCAAGTAGTCTTCTTTTGCTATGAATTGAATTGGTAATGTAAATAGTCTGTATTTGTTTGTGTCCTTAAACGGGTTATTGATCGGCGGTACGATAGCGCAGCACAATTACTTCTGATTTTCCCAGTGTGTAAAGAAAATAATAATCTATATTTTATATTGAATTTTGCGGAAAAAAAAAAATCAATTTTATCAATTATAAATTATTATTATTTTCGAATAATAACTTTAATAATGAATAAAATGTGAAAATTATAAAATTTAATCAAGACTTTTTCATTTCTCCGGAACACTGAATGTTATGGCAACTGTTCTTTTACCATGGACTGACTTATATTCTAGACTTATTCGCTGGATGGAAATCTTTGATTCATGTCAAAAAAAACAACTCACATTTGCCTGAGCAAGCAAGCAAACTAAATCAACGTAAAATGATTGGCTGGTTTGGAGTCCATAGAGAGTATGACATAAACCGTCATCGAAACATCTGTTTTGTCGGAGATGTTACACAAATGTAATGTTTCCCATTTAAAGCATTTGCATTTGCATGAAGTTATAGGGTGACATTCGGTTGTTTTATTTATAAATCAAACCAAAACTCAAGTGATCTCATTTTACATCAAAGGTATTATAAATTTTATAGCTTTCCTAAACTTTTTTAGCGTATGCATATGTGTATATGTATACATATTATTTTCAAATGAATTGATCAAGATTTTAGATTTTAGATTTGTTGCATTGTTCATTGTACTATTAAACGAAAAATCAATAAAAACAAATATTTCCTTTGATCTAAGGTCTCTACCAAACTGAAAACGTTCTCTTGAGAAAGATATTAGCACGTTTTGAAATAAGCTAAGAATGGAAAAATCATATTCTACACAAAATGGTGTTTTTGATAATCACTTTCGATTTAGTTCCGCACTTTATATAACTTTCAACTGAAATTCCGCTTTGATTATGATTTAATATAACATCAATTGCTTCCAACTTCTAACTGATTGACTATGATCATTTTGCACTAATTGTATCGATAAGCATGAGCCTACGAGTAGTACGAGAAGCAAAACAATTAATAATAAAAATAATAAACATTTATTACAAAAGAAAAAAAAAAATTGAAATAAAATGAATTGAAATGTTGCAAATATAATTAATTCGTTTGATCGGTAAATTGAGGCGAATTGGAGCGGCCAAAATCACATAAATTTAGCGCGTATACGCGCTATATTCATATATATATATATATATATGAAGAATGTGAATGTAATGAAAGGAATGATTGGAATGTGAATGCATTCCATATTATCTTTGTAAAAGAAAAAGAAACGGAAAGAGTAAGCCTTCATTTTTATTAACACCTAACTGCAAACAATAATTCGAATTTCGACAAACGAAAAGTCTAAATCGATTCACTTTTGATTTCGTTTCAAATGCAATTATTTATTTTAACGAATATTGTATTTATTCGTATAATCAAAAATTCAATTAACGAATCAACGAATTATAATTTAGTTTTAAACAATGATCAATGTCGATTCGAAAATGGATGCTTCCAAACAAGACCCCTCCCCACTATAGTTCTGTTGGCAATAATTATCCTCACGATACCCTCTGTCTTGGATTACCCGCATATTCTTTGAATCCTGGACACAATATTTGCAATAACGCAATCAAACTGAAATAATGCTTAAAGGCATGTTCCAGAGACAGATAAAATTTAAAAATAAACATTTTAAAAGGTCAGTCCATTTTTTTCTGCACATGATTATTTTGGGCCCATTTTGATTGATGTTCAAGGTCTGAGAAAGACGTATGCACATTGCACATGTATAAGTTTCTCCAGAACACACTATGCCAACTTTCAAAATTAGCGACAGAATTGCAGCACTGTATCGGCGCCGTTTGCTCGATGTCGTCTTTCATTGTCCACAATCCACACACAAATAAATGGCCATGCATACATCAAACCATGTGAATCATAAATAATAATAATCATCATCAGCCATTTGAGTTGCAAACATAAAACTGTTTTTGATATCTTAATAGGGTAAAAAGGTCCTTGAAATGTGCAATCACAATAATTATATATTGTTGTACAAGCATTAAGCATCTATATCAAGCCATATTAATATCGTTCTTCTCATTGAGAGCCACATGCAATGCAACATTCATGAATTGTGTAATTTGAAACCATAAACGTTCAAATGGCATTCCTTTCTTCATGAAATGTTCAACGATCCTTGTTCGGATTTCGATACGATTCTCCCATGCTGATCCACATATTTAAACAATGAACCGGATATTTACGCAACTGTAAAATGCCATAGTTTAATACTTCGTTATATAATTTGTTTTCATCATTTTTCCATTGTCATCAAGTGATTACGCGTTTCTTTTGCTTTTATTGCTTTCTTATTATTTAAATGGAATGTTCTTTTTGTTGCTTATATCCGACACGGCTTTTGTTTTGTAAAAGAATAGCTCGAAATTATAATAATCGTCCGTATTTCTTATTTTTTTTTAGTTGAGTGGCTGAAAAGTAGGGTTTTCCTTTAATATGCAAAATTGCTAGTTTTCCTACAAATCGGAATTTTATTTTTATTGAAACTTTGTTTTTTTTTTTGTTAATATGATTGAACAAAGTCAATTTTACAAGGAATGCAACATGCAACACCAAAGACATATTTTATACTAGCCCATAGAATGATATGAAATTTCAATTTCACCGTTTTTTCATAAACTTTTCGAAGACTCGATTAGATACGCTCAAGCTGAATGCTGAAAAATTTCAAATCATTCTGTGCGCTCGAGCTACGGTTTTTTAAATGAAGAGATTATATATTTTGGTTCATGCTTTGTTTGACAGGCCAGTAAGCATTCGGGCCACCTGTTTCATTGCCACATCAAAAAACCGATGGTAAATGGAAAACAAATGGAAATAAAAACAATTTTTTAACAAAACTACTCACAATGCAAAATCAAAAAAAAAAACTTTTTAGAAAGAAATTATCCTCAAACGAGGTTTTAGAGAAAATCGAATATGCTTTAAGATGCAAGTAATGTCGAATAAGCATCCAAATTATAATCTTAATGCCCTGTAATCTGTTTTCATGTTACTCATTGCAGCAGAAAAATGCATCGTTGGAAGAGACATGAATTTGAAAATAAAATTGACCACACACAGCATGAGCCAAACAAAGCAGACATGCATTCGTTCGAGAGAAGGAATAATCACAAAAAATGAACGAATGCACCGCATGAATAGCAACGAATTCACGGAACTGCCATTTCCAAAGTAGCACAAAACCTTATTCAAGAGCACTGGACATTCGACATTTATCATTCCTTTAGTGCATTCAACGAACTCAACGCGTTTAATGGATACAAATTTTCATATTCGAGAATGGAAATAATGGAAAAATAAAAAAGTCCAAAGATATTCAGTTTCCAGGTTGTCGATCCTTCTTTATCAAGGTAAACATGAATGAACACGTAATGCAATTGAAATGATGCAGATATATTCCGGTTCTGAATTTCCTTTGCTTGGTTTGAACTGTAAAGATCAAATCGAAAGAGGTCGAAAAACTCTGATCGTACCTCAATTCCAAGTTGTTTCAATAAAATGTGCCAACAGTGACAATGAAAAATGTGTTGTTGATTTATTGAATTTCATAAAGAAGTGGTAAGACATTTATCGTTTGGTGAATACATTCGAAAGTGATGGGCTCGTTGACATGGAATTTTGTTGACAAATTACAAAAAGTAAACACAGCTGATTTCTATAAAGATTTTCATTGTGAAATTTCATGAAATTTATTTATTTATTTGATTTTTCTTTTAACTTTTGATAATACATTCTTTTCATAAAAGTTATAACAAGATGGTTTCGTATACATGAACAAATAAATTCATAATTCTGTGTTCTTTTTTTTTCGATTAAGTTTTTCATTTTCAAAGTTAAATTATTTTTATTTTCATTCGAATTTCAAAATTTCAATTGCATTGTGATGTTTTTGGGTGCTGCGTTAAAACTTAATTTGATAGTTTGCTGAGGAGAAAAGAAAGCAGAGAGAAAAAAGTGCTAGCGTTAAAATAGGATCTCATAAATTGAAAATCGACTACGTTTCGACTGAGTATAAATCCATTTCAAGCGATGGGAGAAATTGGAGTGCAGGGATGGATAATCTATTATGAATATTACTAATTGGCCGAATTAATTTGACAACAAACTACTTGGATGATGGAGAGGGTTGGGGAAAAAAGTGCAAATTTCTATCGATCTAATACAAATTCAAATTTCAAGGTCCAAAAGAAAATATAAATGATAAACGGAAAAATTAAGAAAATAAAAAAAAGAAAAATACTTTCGGTTAACTACATATTAAAAAAGGAAATTGTTTTTCTCGAAGTTAATAGTAATAATCAGAGTATTCATCGATCGTATAAAACCAACAAATATGTAGAAGAAAAAAAATGTACGCTGATACAATTTTAAACTTTGTTGAAAGTGTAACTGAAACCGTCTGGTGTCCTGCTCAACGACAATTTACCTATTTGAAAAATAAAAAAAAAATAGGCAAATCGAAATGCAAAATAATGAACTACATGAATTTAAGACAAAATGCAGTGCACAAGAGCATACCTGGTGGTTGGAATCGGTGTGGGTTTGGTGTCGTGGATTGATACTGAGACACATAGTTGACCTAGAATTCAGAAAGAAATTGAAAAGATATTATTTTACCCTTGTTTAATTGCATTCCTCATCAGATGTAGAAAAATATTTATATCTACATTATTTGCGGGGTTGTAGGCTTGTGGTTGAGGTTGTGGTTGAACGTATTGTTGTTGTGGAATTGGTTGTTGAGCATAGGTTGGTTGTGAAACGTAGCTTGGTTGAACGCCAGCTCCTCGACCATTGCCTTCAAAGCTTGGATCATTGTATCGTGGATCATATTGACCGTCATCGAATTCGGCAGCATTGCCCAAATCGTAGCTTTTTGGTTGATAGTTGGCTGCTTGTTGAGTGGCTAATTGAGCATGAGCTGGAGCTGGTGGTGGAACTGGTAAATGATCACCACTGGCTTGGAAACTAAAAATATGATCGCAAAATTAATACACTTATTGATGATGATGTTTGGCAGGCTTAAGATTTAACATTGATTCATCAAAATGATAGCACCAACACTTTCCCTTGGTTAGATAAGCGGCTGAAAGATTCCCCCACCAAAGATAGAAAGAGAAAACTGTCGCATCCAAATAATAATAATTGGATCATTTCGTTATCAACCGGCATATATACCATTGTTATGCATCAATTCATTCCATTCAATTCCATTGAATTAGACAGAGTTGAAAAGTGAAATGTAGCAAAATATGAAAAGTTAAACAACCGCAAAAATGTTATGGTTGATTGAATTTCTTGTTTATGTTATCTAATCAAACACAGTAACCAAGTCAAGGAAATATGAATGAAAAAAAAAAATCGTCGAAGAAATAGAAAAATATTTCATTTTCTATCTGGACTAATATACAACACCATCTTTTTCGATTATAAGTGCACACTGCACACAACACATGCCTGCAAATTGAATTTGATTAGAAACCATTTGTTGAGTTCTCGTTTTGATTAGATGATTTGATTTCTTTTCTTCGTTTCTTTTAATCTTCTCATCGCGTGTCCGATAGCATGCAACTGCTTCGAATTATGTTTGATTACCGAAATCAACGTGGGTGTATCGTCTTGTCTATTATCATTATTACTAATTATGTGGTACATATAATGTGGTTTATGGAACGTTTACCATTGCCTTTCCTTTTGGCCATGTAATATTTTGCTGCACGAAAAGAACAAACTGCCTATGACCGGGAAATGAATGCTATGGACTATTATAAATGCAATGCGGTCGGTCGGGAATGTCTAACTCAGTTCATCTGATTACGGTCTCTAATTATCTCATTTCAATTATATCTTACGGACAGTGCTTGCTAGCTGTGTATGAACAAACGCTGGAACAGCGACCGTTTGTTAATTATTTGATATTATCTCATATTCATATGTAATAAAGTATGAATCGCACTTTACAATGCAAAGCATCGAGCCATACTGTTATCATGTCGGAATGTTTAATGTTTTCACAGCAAAAAGAGGGAAATTAAAAGCGTTAAAGGAAGCAAGAAGTCTGTCAAAGTGGTATACAGTGCTCTGGATACATATTGGCAAAATTGTTTATGCATTTGTTTTTGTTTTTGAGTATTTTACACTGAAGCAGGAAATCTCAACAGTTTTTCCATCACCATGTCTATTACTATCGCCAAGCGACAGTCATTTATATTCCATAACATTTACGAAGGAATATGTTATGTAGTGAATGGTTTTCACCATTTTACTTGCATATATGGTGTTACAAAGTGATCGTAATACGATCGTTGTTCGCCAATTCATCTTTCAATCTAATATTTCAATTTCAGTTTTTTTTCTTTTTTTAAATATATATTAAATACATATATTTCATTGAATGAGTGGGCAGTGGTTGCTCTGATCATAATTTATGTATGCGCGATTTATGCGATAGTTTACAACACCAGTAAATGGAGAAAAAAAAACATTTAAATATTCTATATGCACATTAGTTAATCGTTGATTATTATTTGTTGATTACATTCATATTGTAACATAAATTGTGCACACTGCACATTGCAAACATTGTATACAATTGTTTTGTCTTCATTGTTTTCTGATACTCAAGCATTTTTTCATGCAGCGAGAAATTGATCGGCTGTGACCACAAACATCTGAATTCAAGCTAGTGATTTTTCATTTTTCTTTTCCTTTAAACCACTAGAAGCACTACATTCATGCCTATGAAATGGTAATATGTTTAAATTTGTATAGAAAGTCTTGATTTGTCTTAACATTGTCCGATTCTGATATTCTTTCTGTGTGGTTCAGAGGCTGGTTAAATGCCAATTCATAGGTTCTAAAGCTATAAATTGCGGTTTCTTTTTGTTTTTGTTTTTTTTTTGCTCTGTTTTTACTGTTTCTTCTGCTTTGAGCTAGGCGCACCTACAAATTCTTGGATAATTAGGTCCACTTGCCAATAATAGAATGGACTAAATACTGGAATAAAACTTAAGCGATAAGTCGAATTTGAAGGTCTTTTGTTTCTTTCTATTTTGAATACGTATTATGCATAATACATAACCGTAAGCCCATTCTCTATTTGATCTAGCTCAAGCATTCATTTCTTCAGAAGCTTATGTCTTCAGTCTTTTTTAAATGAATATAAAATATGCCTAATTAGGATTGCATTGTGTGACTCAATCAAAAAATCACTAGATAAAATATGAAATAATTCTGATTATCATTTCATAATGTTTAAGAATTATTAGAGTTTTGATTTATTGATAGATATTCCATTGACTATCACAATTGGCTCCCAATATTCAGTTTGTTTATGGTTGAAAAACCGAAATATTCTATTTGTGAAATGGGACACAGTTAGCCCTAAATTACTGAATGAAAATATTAGAATACTACTCACCCGTTCTTTCCTGCGGTATAACTAATGGATCGTTTTTGTCCATTTGGATCAATGTAACTGTATGAGCCACGACGTGTTCCATCGGAATCAGTTTCTTCTTTAAAGTCAGTACCATCTTCTTGGGTATATGCGGCACCAAATTTCCCATCACCGGAAAGATAACGTTGCTCACTAATGATAGCAGCCGTTCTTGGATCTTGATATTGTTGTTGACCATTTACACTAAGTGCAAGCACAGACGCCAAAACGATCTGTTTGATGTGGATTACATATTTTGGAGTTTGCCGTTGCCAATGGCGGAAGAAGAAAAAAGAGCACAAGAATGATTAAATGAATTGCATCCTATGAATTTGGGCTCAATGATAGGTTTAAATAATATAATTGAATGCACTTTTGTGTTTAAGGTCACGGCTATGTCGTTTTCTCATCTCTCGTTGCAAGATTCCTTTTTCTCTTTATTTTACTTTCATTTTGATAGTCGGAACAAATTCACGATTGGCGCAATGAAAAACCTACATGAACTGAGTTATATATATATTTGAATCTTGATGATACTCACAAAACGAAACATTTTTTCCTTGGTTTCAAAACAACAACAATGGAAAAAAAAAACAAACAAATCAAAATTCACTATATAGATTTTTGTAAACTGCTATATATGTAGCCTTTACGTATCAAAAAACTGATATAGTTTTATGGGAATCGATGAAATTGACCGATCGAAGGAAAAACACCGAATGGTTAAATCAACGAATTGACTTTTAGTTTATATATCAAATATTGAACCTTGATTACCCCGGCTATTGTTACAAATAAATTAAAGTAGCCAGTAAATCAACAATCGAATCGAGCAAACCAGACAGCCTGTTTACTGCTCATACAACCACCAATATGCCGCCAGACAAAAATATACACACATACACAATTGATGTGCATACTGATTTTATACATCGAATGCTGAATTTATTTATTATTTCTTTCTTTTTTCGGCTTTTGCTACCTTATGAAATTGAAACTTGTGTAAAGAAAATGTGTGTTTCATTTTGAATTTTTTTTTTCTTCGATTTCATGATGGTGCACGGTGCACGGTGCACGGATATCACATATGTGTATTATTTCTTCAATGTAAAATGCTAACTCTTTCCACAATTTTCTATCATTTTTCATTATCTTTCTGTCTGTTTGTTACAGGGAAGGGATTTGAAGAAATTGAAATTGAAATTGTTGCATGTAATTTGGAAATAAGGCAACAACAAAAAGCATGTTAGAAACTGGTACTATTTTGAATGTGACAGAGAAAGAGCCGACCGAACATGCTTGCATCGGTGAATTCCATTTCACACACAAATTTTGTTCCAGTATTGTGAGTGTGATTAATTTTCGGTTTCAGTTATTTTTTTTTTTCTAGTTTTTCTTTTTTCATCTTTGCGCCTAACATTTTCCTTATTCGATTTTATTTTGATAATAGACATTTCGAAATTGGGACTCTTTGATCGCATTTAACAACAAATCATTCATAATAATAATAAGCAATAAGTTAACGCCATTGGTCAGCAAATAGTCATGAACAATCGTTGCCAATTTCTTTTTTTTTTTCATAATAATAATTTTGGTTTGTTTTCTCTTGTTTTCTTTTGTTTTCTTTTCTGTTCTATTCATTTTATTTCATTTCTGCGCCGTAAATGGATACCTGGATACGGAACAATTGATTTTTCTTTTTTTTGTTAAAGTTTTGGATACAATTTTTTCTTTTCGTTTGTTTGGCCACGCTTATGCTCTACACTGTGACGTATTGTTTATGCATTTGACCAAACAAAATACGAACAATTTTTGAGCAAAGCATTTATATAATGCGCGACTAACGCCACAATGATATAATATCAAAATATAAATATAAAGTGCACGCTCTCAAAAGCACAAAGATTTAGTATTT
Organism: Mayetiola destructor; assembly: GCA_000149185.1. NCBI lineage: Eukaryota > Metazoa > Arthropoda > Insecta > Diptera > Cecidomyiidae > Mayetiola > Mayetiola destructor. Next base: position 1,659,073 of record GL501518.1, read on the forward strand.
CATATGTTTCTTGTCATTTTTAACAAGCATGCGCTTCAGAATCGAATGAATCAATGAATTTGTTTAAAGAGACTTTTTTTTATTTCTTTTTGTTTTCTCTTTTCATTTTCTTTTTTCAAAAAAAATTCGTTCGATTTCAGTTTCTTGCTTCCTTTAAGCTCATAACGGCTAAGCTCATAAGTGGATTGTAACCTGTGTACATGTTAATTATATTGCAAGATCTTTAATTTGACTATAGATTTTTAAAATTCAAATCGCTCATGCTCTACTTCTTATGAAAAAAACGACACAGAGAAAAGCAAAAAAAAAAAATAAAATAAAATAAAATTGAACAGAAAAAACTCACAAATCGGTAACGACAAATTAACACTTTTAGTAATGGTTAATCGGTAGATTTCAATTTTCAATAATGAGTTTATCATTAAAATTTTTCGCACGCTCAATGCTTTCAATCATTCAATGGAAATATTTGGAAAAAAGAAAAAAAAAAAAATTCCAATAAATCAACATGCATTCGTCGAACGAATTTATTGGTACAATTTTGAATGGATAAGTAATTGCTGAAACGTAAAACCAGTCGCATTTCGTTAATACGTATTTGTTTGATCGTGTTTGCCTTCAAAATTGAAAATGGTATTATAATTCAATGCAAACTTCGTATGAAATGGCATTTAAAATGATGTACACAGTACACCCGATGACCACGGGTGATGTACAGACAATTAACGATCGATGAACGTGCCATAAAAATGTGGTCTCATAATAATTTATGAGTGCAGAACAAATTTAAATACGGATATGCGCCATGCATAATGTCTGGTGTCTGATAAATGACAAAATAAAAAGGAACTTCGTTTAGAACTCAGAATCGTTGGGCGACTTCCTTAAATATATGTAGTGTGTATGGTATGCAAGGCAGGGAAGTTAATATTACTTTTTCCGGCATTATTATAAATCAGATGAGAAAAATGCATTGTTTTACGAGAGAAAAGCCATTTTTTTTTCTCTCAATGAGAAATTTTTTAACGTTATCTAGATCAACCGATTATTTGATAATTATGTCGATGGATTTTATTGGAAATTCCACATAATAAATGCTATTTGCTGCACACTCTTCACTCTGTAAACACCGTAAACAATTGATCATCCTCATTGCCATCCAATTCATATGTACTACATACATTTAATTTTGGATTTTTGGTTGATTTGTTGTTGTTACAATAGACGAAGAGACTAAATAGACAGCTGCATCATCATCATCATCATCATGTCAGAATGAATGGATGAAAGAAAAGAAAAAAAAAACAACAACGAAATAATGTCGGGCACATACAATTCAATTGAAGCGTAACACTATCGTTTTTCGATCTATTAAAATATATGCGTATATCGTATATACATACCCACTGATTAAAGCGGTTACCTTTTTTCACATATTCACCATGGAATGAAACATTTTATGTTCCATTGTATTCGCTTGCTAATTTCACCAAATATGAGAGAGTGTGTGAACGTTATTAAGTCGTTTTAGGATTGTGTGATAAAATCATCTTGAGTTCTTCAAATGTCATATTATTCCATAGATGGTATACTACTCTGAATTCCGGACATTTCATCAAATTGAATTGCTTTATAAACATGTGCAATATGCACTTATTTTAATGGGAATGCATTCAATGGACGAGAACTATTCAATAAACTATTATTTTACGGGATTTTTTTCCTTCTCTATCTCTCTTCACTTTTAATCCAGCGGTATACACAGCAGACGAGGATTGACAAAAATAACGAATAAAAAAAAACAAGCCATCTATCCACTACTATACATGTCTATCTCTGTTCAGTGGGTTGAATGTGTTTGGGTTTCGTATCGGTGCTCATCATCTCATCTCTATTATTCCTTCAAATGTTCCCTGTGTTGCATAGATTATCATACACAAGCACATTGGTAAACAGAATATATTCGAAATCATGCAACGGCGAGGATTTTCAAGAATATTATTGAAGGCAATTTTGTACCGTTCATAAATCACAAAGTTAACTCACTAAGCAGAGAAAAGGCAAAAAATGCCAACTAAGTCATCCATTTTTGGTAGGGGTTTCTCTTCTGTATATTTTTTTCTTTTTTTTCAGCTATGAATTAACGGCCGAATCATTGAACAAATAATAATACTAACGGCTGATGACATATCCTTTATTCAATAATAATAAAAAAAAGAATCGAAAAAAAAAACGAAAATCGAAACTTAAATCCAAAATTCAATGCATAAAATAATAATGACACTGTGAACTGTGAACAGTGAACACTCGATTCAGAACATAATTTTCTTTTCTTTTGCTCCTATGAAATGTGGCTTTCATACATATTAATTGCTCTCATCCATTCGATCTAATGGGTAAATGGATGAAAGGATGTGCAATACCAAAATCGCTGTTCACAACCCTCAGTAAAATGATCGTTTCGACATCGGCATGGCAGAAAGAGAGAAGGATGGAGAGCAAATCAAATGAATAGAAGCACAGATCCTTTTGAGGAGGGAAACCTATCAGCGTAAAATGGTTGACGCCTTTTTTTCTTGTTTTTCTATCTTTTCTCGTTTGCCATTCCATTGTAATTCATATTCGGCTTACTGATTTTCGATTCATATGAGTCTCCTTCTATTCAATCACTTTTTGGCATTTTGAATTCTGTACAAAAATATCAATGGCTGAAAACAAACAATTGTATACGATCTATATGGTTTTTGTTGTTGATGTATGGAATCATATCCTAAAAGGGACGACACACGTGAATGTGTGTGTGTTTGTGTTTTCGATTTTTGTCTTCCTTTTTATGCATACTTTATTCTTTTCCTTGATCGACTGTTGAGAGTTATTTTTTAATCCTCACTTAATGACTTCACAAATACATGCCTATGATCACAAATCCCTGTAGGAAAATTGAAATGTTCACAACATTGGATCGACCATAGAGTCACTGGTACCATTTTGACTGAGATTGCGATCGTCATTTAGTGATCTATTTGCGTTTGAGCATGCTCCTGTGCACGACCAACATTTTCCTTATTTGAAAATATTTTATGACATCAATTACTTTTGTGCCACAAAGTTTACTTTTTTATTTTACTGGTGGATTCGTGCATCCCATGAATCATGTGCTGAATGTAAATTAATTGAATATTAAAACAGAAAAAAAAATTGATTGGACATTTGTTTGAATTCAAATTTCTGGATTTGGAAAATCAAAAACGGAAGGGAAAGTGTTCAAAAGTTCACACGGGATCTACTTGGATTGAACGTGGTAGAACGGAATAAAGCAGCTTAATTAACATGAATTCAGCATCAAGTGAGTACTCTGCGCATCAAATTAACATTTTAATTTCCATTTCGCTCATGACATTAACGAGAGATTAAGAAAATGGATTTCAGAGTATGAACAAAGTACTTTAAATCGATGAAAATTCGAAAGTTTATCGTTCTGTTAAGGTGCTTTTGATTAGTGTTGAAATTTCGGAATTTAAAAATATAGCCACGAAAAATGATATTCAAGATTCGTTGACTAGTTTTTTTGCATTTGCTTTCGTTCAATAGATTTCTATTGATATTCATTGAGTTTCGATTTGAATCGTTATAATGTTTTCTTTATACACACACTTATTATAAAAATATTGTCGAAAAATTGGAAATAATATGAATTATTATCAAACATTCGCTGTACAATTGCTCTAAGTACAACAAAAAATCTTTGTCAAGGTTATGACAAAATTTTCGATTCAATGAGATTCGCCATCTAGGAGAGGTTCTGTAAAAACATCCAATTGTAGAATCGTTCGATATTCATGCCAAGTGCTGCATTTATGCGAAGTATCGAACTAGAAAAATTATGAAAACTGATCTAATTTTACCATTTCAAGTGTCAGATGCACATGCTCCACAATGTTCATAAAAATCAATCGATAGTATTCCATCCTTCGTCTTCAGAGTTGCCCTGAACCTTTTCCAATCATAATAATCATTTATGAGAAATATGAGTAAACTCATGAAAACAGACAATTATGTGCTTTTGATTCTGCTGAACGGTTTCGTATAACATATTTTGTGCATGGTATTTTTGTCTTCATTCCAAATCTCAATAAAATTTGAGACTTCATAACTTTAATTCAATAGAAATCGACTACGCAAAACAAAAGATGCATTCATCTTTCTGAAGCCTAGAGACGAGTAGTTTATCATTCACAAACATCGAAAAATCATAAATTCAACGGATCAAATTCCAAAAATTTCTTTTGTGAAATATTCAATTGAACTTTTCATATGCTCTGGGATAGTATATGTTCATACGAATGATATGAATGTGGAACCCAAAGAAATGTTGATGAAATACTATCAACTTGACATGATCAGAGCCAAATCAGAAAATCAGAAGTCGTTTTCAACGAACCGGATTTTTTGTTTTTTGTTTTTTTTTTTAAATGTGAAAAACACTTTAATTGAAGAATTTCAAGAGGCGGTAAGCACAGCGAGCAAATTTTTAATGGATGATGAATATGTGAAAAAAAGCACAACAAAAGGAGGTATGAACGGCGGAGTATTGAGAGAGAGAGAAAAAAAAGCGTCCGGTCTATTGTTAGTTTTTCAAAATTAATATGAATTGAATTCCACTAAACACCAACCAACTAAACAATAACAAGAACAACAACAAAAAATTAAATGTCTTTTGCATTCTCAAGTCATCGATGTTCCATTTTGTAGAGATTGAATTCTTCATTTCATGAGAAATCACGATGACATTGTCGCATTGATCATTCGATATAACTTTCTCGTTTGTCTTTGTCTCTGTTTTTTCAAATTCTGAAGAAGGATGTTAGACAAAAGAGAGCCAGTCATTTGACACCGATAACATTCCTCGCTCTCATTGTCACATTGCGTTTTCTTCATATTTGTTTTTGCTTTTATGCTCTTTTAACTCAAGAAAAAAAAAAGAGAGACGAAGATTATCGGAAATCAGGGCAAGCATAAAAAATTATAGATGTCCCGCATGAGATGCTCCATCGAAGAAAACCATATCGTTGTATTTCCAATATTTCATATTTTTCCTTTTTTTTCTTTTTTCAATTGACAGGTCGAATTTTATATGATGTACCATGCAAAGTTTGCAGCGATCATAGTTCGGGCAAACATTATGGCATATTTGCTTGTGATGGTTGCGCTGGATTCTTCAAACGATCAATAAGACGATCCAGAAATTATGTGTGCAAAGCAAAAACCGAAGGCCATTGCATTGTGGATAAAACGCATCGTAACCAATGTCGGGCGTGTCGTTTGAAAAAATGCTTTCGCGTTGGCATGAATAAAGATGCTGTTCAACATGAGCGTGGACCGCGAAATTCAACATTGCGACGCCAAATGGCAATGTTCATGAACAAAGATATGATTGGAAATGATGATGTGAAAACACTTCAACAAGACCTTGTGATGCGTTCACTTCCAATGCAATCAGCCATTCCACCATATATTTTAGATTTATCATCACGAAATCGAGGATTAATTGATTTGCCAACGTATACGCCACCATTAATGTCACCATTTCAGCCATTACCACAATTATCAACAGATGCAACAGTTGAAACAATTTGTGAAACAGCTGCCCAACTATTGTTTATGAATATCCGATGGATTAAGGCCGAATGCGAAAATACACAGCTTACAATTGGTGATCAATTGATTTTGCTGGAACATTCATGGATTGACTTGTTCATATTGGGTGCAGCTCAATATTTGATTCAATTTAATTTTAGCCCATTGCTATGCGTTTACAAAATCATTGACGAAGGTAAAAGTTCAAATGAAAATCATGCGATTATCGTTAAAGAATCGAATATATTTCAAAGTATTTTGTATAAATTGGCCCATATGAGCATCGATAGTCGAGAGTATAGCTGTTTGCGAACAATTATTTTGTATTCGATAACCGAACGAGATGATAATGGCAGTGATAATGGTAAAAGTACACCAAAATTTGGTTTAAGAGATACATCCAAAATTCGATCATACAAAACTGATGCCATCACCGAATTGGCTACTTATATCAATTTATCCAAATCAACGCAACCGCTTCGATTCAAAAATTTAATGTTAATCATTGAACAATTTAAAGAAGTATCCAGTTATACGATCGAAGAGCTTTTCTTCCGTCGAACCATCGGCGATGTGCCAATCGTAAAAGTTATCGTAGATATGTACTCTCAAGGGAAAATCTAAATTGAAATGAAAAAGAAAAGAAAAAACACACACAATTTCAACGAAGAATCAAAAATAAAACATAATATTAATTTGAAAACATTCCATAGTTTGTAGGCCTGGTGAATTCGATAATATTGTAGCCTTTTTTTCGATAGTAAGTATTCTGTGATAGAAAAACCAAACAATCCAACAATATGGTGACGATGAACATGAATATGAAGACGGGATAAAAACCACACAAACGAAAAGCATTTGTTTGAATTGAACTCATTTTTATATGAGATGAGCCGCAACAAAGAATATTCGCAATTAGCCTGCAATGTTACAGTATTACAATAGCAAATGTAAAAGAGAATGAAATCTGCACTGAAAGAAAAATGCTGTTTGCCAGTCCAGATAGATGAACAAAAGTAATACATCTTTCGGCTTCTTCTCTTCTTCATTTTTGAATCAAATTACGGACAAGATTGCATATTGTATATGCATCGACAGAGACTTGAGACTTAAGAATGAATGATAATGAATGAAAATATCGAATCCAGCCTCTAGTTTTTTTTTTTTTTTTCTCCAAAAATAGAGAGCAAAGAGAAATAGAAACGGAATTGTTTGCAGATATTTAGAATTTGATCCTACCCAAATGACAACAATATTTTGTACAAGAGAAGAAAACTGTAAATACCAATAGATCGATAATCTCGAATGAATGAACAGGGGAAAGAGAACAAGAGTGAGAACTGAATTCATGAACATACCGTTTTTCTTTTTTTCCTTTTGAACAAGCATTAAATTTGATCTCCGGGTTTATTTATACTGTGAATTCGGTTGAGATTCTAAACAGTAGTCAAAATGCATGTTTAGTCCTAAATACAGATGGAAGTAAATGAAAAACGACTAAATGAAAGAGATTATCCGCAATTTTGGACAATGCATATTTTTGAAATAATAGACTGGAGATGAGAAGAGAAAAAAAAATGAATCTCTATTGAATGTTGTTAATTTGAACAAAATACATATTAGAATTCATGCACAGCCCGAAATAGTGCACATTTAGTCATATTCAATATCAATCGGAAACTTTTACCAAATTTCAAAATGTATTTTTAACCGAATTTGTTGTCAGGTAACAAAATCTGGTTGGTACCATTTTGTAACTTACCTGTTTTAATTTGGCAACTTACTGTATATCAATATTAATATCAATAGATTGATAAATGGCTAAATATTGGGAAAAATGAAACCAGAACCACAACGATGCAAATGCATGCGTGAACAATTTTTGAATCAGACAAATTGAAGTGATGCATTTATTCAATCAGACATCGAAATTAGGTTGAGTGTATTTCGTTTCATTGTTTTGTTGATTTTTTTTTCTTTCTCTCATTATTTCCATTGAAGCGATGACAGACAGATTTTCCAATCAAAATATCTGACTGTTTGTTGGAATGCAGCAGCACACAATCTGATCTTTGATCTTTGTTCACAATGATGGTTTGCTGAAACTGGATCTGAAATCAGTATTTATTGGGACATGAACATGACCAAAAAAATTAAGCCATTCTTTAAAACTCAAAATCAGTTGCGTTTCAGTACTTATGTTTGAGATGATTGGCATCTGTGGTGTTTAAAATCCCAGTACTAATTCCGCTATATGCTATATGCTATATAGAATGTGCTCTAACTCCAAATTGTTGACTATTATGGATGTCTTTCTATTAGATTTTATAAAAAAAATATTAAGAAGCTAGAAGTGGCCGAAATAAAACCGAATTTATATTTTTAGAACCTTTATTTTCACTATAAGTATGTGATAATTAGATTGTAATAATCTCATCAAATGGTAATACATATTTGAATAAACAAAATATCAAAACAAATAAAAAGAAAATTCACATATGTTTAAATTGAAGAATTCCAACAACAATCCAATTGAATGGGGTAAAAAAAAGCGACGAAAAAAGCGAAAAACAAATGCGTGAATAATAATAAAAACCAGTTTATAAATTGAGAAATATGTTCATTTTATATTTCAGTTAAAAAAGTCGTTTTTGTACAATGTATAAAACGACTACTATAAATAGTATAAATGCAAAAACAACTAATATTTTATCGGTACATTCACGTCGTCCATATTTCTTAAGCAATTTTTTCGAATGTAAAATAGTTCCGGCTGTATTTTGAAGTTCATCATTCGTCCCCTCAACATTGGCCGATGAGGACACTAATGTTTCTAATGTGGCTGCACTTCTTTGTGTTGTTTCATATAAATGCCGCGAAATCGATAGCATTTTCTCCGTAACGCTGTCTTGTTGATAGGCTAAGCTGGATTGAGCGTGTTTTGAACTTCGACCACCACGATGACGAACGTCACTTGTATTTGATAGCAATTCAGCTTTGTTTAACTTCTCAATTTCAAGCATCGTTGCTATGTTTGCCTGACGAAATACCTGTTGCGTTCTATGGTTCAAATTGATGGATTGTTGTCATTCATATTGCTATATTAATGGAATATAAATGGTATGCATACCTATAAAATTCTTGCCGATGCGATTCAACTTCTGTGAATAATTCGGACCGATTGACATCGGTTGCATAGTCATCTAATCGTTCAATACATTTACGAAGGTCGGCCAACTTTGCCCTTCCCGCTTCATTGAATAGTTTGAGCTCTTCGATTGTACCCCGAAATCCGGTGATATCCTAAAAGCAAAGATAACGGCAATCGTATTTAATATTCCGAACAATTTATTTCCGTTTGAATTACTCCGTTTAGATACTCACCTGAATAATGGCCTTTACATGCAGATTATTATCAATAATATATTGTCGAAGCTGTGATAAACTTTCTTGTTCCCGTTGCATATTTTTCTATTTTTTTCGTCTCTTTATTTACGTTCACCAATTCAATCAAGAATTGAATATAATCACAAAAAGACACGACATCCAAAAAAAAAACTCCTATGTCAATATCTGTTATAACATTATATTATACTTCAAAATTCAATGGCAATTATAATAGCTGGGATTCGAACCATTATAATGGTATACCAATCAAATCGTGTACTATGGTTCGAACATTGAATTTCTAATATTTTAAACTGAAGAGTTTTTCATATTTGACAATAAAATTGATAAATTTATTGAATTCAATTCAATTGATTTTAAATGTTTTCAACTCATCCGGTTTGATGGTCCAAATTTTGAAATAAGATTTTTTCAATTCATTCCAGATTGATTGATAATCAATTGCTTTGTTTTTTGCTTCTGAATAAGTTAGGTCATCGAAATTTGTGCCTGATGGAAACAAATTCAATTTTTGATTGAATTTTTTCAACAAATTCAAATATTCACGAAACAGTTCAATTTTCGTAATCAATAGTCGACCTTTTGGTGTAGTTGCCAATTTTTTTGTAACTCCTTGACGCTTCCCCGATACTGCTACTTGTTGTGGGCATCTTTTTACTTTACACCATACTATACTGCCAGGTGATGGATCCAGTTGATCATTTTTCTCAAATTCAAATTTTGTTCCACATGAAATTTGAATTTTCGGATGCATTATTTTCAATTCGCATTTCAATTGATTGAACCTATTCGTGAATCGTTTAAATAAGGCACGTTCAGTTGCTTCAATATCACAAAAATTCGGATCACAAAATGTAAACGAATCATAATGAATGGATTCGACCAAAAATTGATGCAAAAGAGCTCCTTGCATACCAATAACGTTCCATTTCGCTAGTTTATCACTACACGAAATGCTCAATGTTGGATCACCTCGGCCGGGCTTTGTTCGAATATTGCCACATGACTGGATCATTAAATCTTGAGCCACATTAAAGGTATCGTAAATGATTTTTGCGCCCGTGAAACTAACATTTGAGCCCTGCGAAAGTGAAATGCATTGTCCAAACAAGTCATTAGCATTCGCTAAAGCTTTTGGCTGCAATTTTGATTTTTTAGCTGATGGTGCTTCGTCAATATTGTAAATGCTAGCATCTCCACATGGTGAATGTGTTGAAAATAAATGAAATGAGATTTCATCATTAAGTTTGAATCTTTTTTTGGTTTTGTCAAACTTGAAAATGGATGAATTTTCAGAAATCGACAAATTTATTTGTTCGTACAAATAACGGATGAATCCTCTTCGACACATTACTTCTGCATGTGAATCATTTAATATATGTCCGTGATTGTTCATTTCAGTTTTTGATATGCATTTGGTACCTGCAACCATTTCAAACATTATCCAGCGATTAATTTATTATTTATATCAAATGGATTTTTAATTAATTGCTCACCTGTTCCCAGCGAAACCACTTCAATGTTCTCTTTTGGATGATCATACTGAACAATGCATGTTAATACGGTCCACTCTTTATTGGCGATCGGTTTGCCAGTTTTTGCAATCGATTCAAATGCCTGTAGACAAATGTTTGTTACTTTATTCGCATCCGGAATATATTTTTTGTCGTTCATAGTCTCTTGTAATGTCAGTTATTGTCTTCGAGTAAAAATAAGAATTGACATTTGTTGTCACTGGTGACTCTGAATCCGATATGAGAAAAAAGGCGCTAAATAATATTGGTGAAAATTGAAAACAAAAACAAACCCGTAAACAGATTCATTCATTTAACATGGAACGAACAGTCAAATAAAAAAAGAATGAAAGAAAGAAAGAAAAAATATGGTCATTTTCGATGAGTTCGATGACAATATCGTATCGGCGTTCGAAATATCGATTATACAGATGGATAGTGTTAAATTGAAATAATTTGTTCACATTAAATTTTTCACCAGCAAACCATTCCATAAATTGAGATTTTTTGTTTTTTTTTTTTGTAAATTGTGGAAACATTCCAAATTTCAAAATTATTTCGAAAAGAAAAGAAGAAGAAAGAGATTTCGTTTTCAACGGCACAATCTGTACAGCCGATAGTAATTATATGAGATATTTTGCGCTGTCAACATTCTGCAGCTCAGCTGTCATTTGATGGTATTTTGGCTCCGAAATATGAAAGTGGTACTATTTAAAGCAGTTTGTATCGTTCACTGCGACTTACAACAACTTTAAATAATCACAAACTAAAACGTAAGACTTTTTTCTCGACCGATTTATGGAAATATTTGTTTTGATTGGGTGAGAGTCAATTCGATGCAAAATATATTTGAAAAATAAAAAAATTATTATTATTATTGATATGTTTGGTGCATTAAATTGGATATCAATCGGAAGTTGAATAAATTCAGAATGCAAGTTTTTGGTTCGATATTACGCCATTTTATTAAATAGAAATTTAACTTTATTTGTGACTTGTGAATTTTTTTAAATTTCTTTTTAATCATAAAAATATCCAATGCATTATCAATCAGTGATTTGTTTTGTGAAAATGATCAGTTTAATGCAAAGTGGTTTGTTTACCAAAGTCATCGAAAAGTATTTTTTTGGATGCATTTTTTTCTCTCTCATCTCAATAATTAATATAATTTTCGACACACAAACGTAGCTCTATGCAGATGGCGCTGTATGTTGCGCCATTAGAATTTTTTCCATCGAAGACGCTTCCTGATTGGTCGACACAAATTTTGAAATAATTTCACCGAAAATTAAATTTTCCCATTAAATTTCCAATGAATTTTGGAAAAATCACTGAAAAACCATCAATAATGGATTCATTTATCGGAATAATGAGCATTTTATGGTGAAAAATGACCAAAACAATGGTTTTAAAAAAATGACTCTACGATTTCATATAATGGCGGCTAAAACGATTGACCAATCACAGACAAGCTTCGATTGAGTGAAAACGTTTTTGCTGCTACGACCCCATATGTTTCGCGTCTGTGAATAAAAATTGTTGTGCGTCTTGCATTGGTGAAGAAAAATTTTAAACTAGAGACGGGAGCAAAAAAAAAATATATATACAGAAAGATCTTTCACCCAATAAGAAAATAAATTTTTTGACATATGTCAAGTTTGTAGAAATTTGTTTACTGAAATTTTTGGTTTTGATTCCATTCAATTGATTTTCTAGTCGAAATGTGTTTGAGCCAAAGGAAAATGTAGCACTGAATTCAATACGCGTCTGAAGAAAAAACATTTTGTGCGACGACGAGGACGAACTATAGAGATACTGAACGAGCAACACAGCACGATAAAACGTATGTAAAATTGCATTTGTCTATTTACTATCGATGGAACTGAGCATGAATGGTGTTTTTGATTGTAAAATTTTAAATGTGAGATTTAATTGAAATTTGTGAATTTTTTAAATGCGTGAGTTGATAAAAAAAATGATATATTTTAGTCTAAAACTAATCGAGGCTAAAGCATTTGAAGGTCAAAGACAAATGTACAAAAAAAATTAAATTTTATTTCATTTGAAATGTGAATTTTCCGTTATTTCTTGTATTGATCGAGATCGCTGTAAAACATTGTGAATTTAGTGAAAATGAAATCGTTTTATTGAAAATGATCGTTTGATCGATTTATGCATTATTATCAATGAATCGCTATTCATTGATGACGTCGAATATGATTTTAAAAAGAATGAAATCAATGGAACAGTTGTTCGATGGACCGAAAATAAAATTATTTTCATTTTTTCCATTTTAGATAGCATCACGTATATGCTACGTGTAAACTTCCTGGGATATATGAAAAGCAGTTGCTGTTTTAGACAACACTTTTGAAAATTCGAAATATCTGAAGAATAAAAGTTAGAATCCAAAACGAAAATGACTGGCAGAGGTACAAAACGTCGTGGCCGTCCACCGAAAACACAAACAATGGACCGACAAAGCACCAAATTCAATTACAATACATTGAAAAAACCAAAATATTTGAACGATTCATCGTTTAGTACACCATCGGCTAGCCGGGCTTCATCACCACAAGATAGCGAAGAGTCCGCATCCCATAGTCGAGGCCGCGGTCGACCATCTACATCACGCAAAGTATCAACACGGGGCGGTCGAGGTCGAAAGCGCGGTGGGAGTAATCACGCAACAAAGTCGACATATTCGAAAAAAAGCAAGTCTTTGATTCTTTTGTTTTGTTTTGTTTTGTTTTTGTTTCGTTTTCGCATTTTTCTATTAGTCATTGTCAAATTGAAAATTTTCTGTAGGAAATTCGATCCAAATTTGTAATCTGAAATTAATATATTTTAAATTAGGTTACGAATTAGAATATCACTATGGATCTGATTTTGGTGATTCTTCAGATGAAAATGAACCAGATGATGATCTTCTACTTTCGGCCAGTGAGTCGGACAGTTTAGAGGTCGATGCTGATAATGACAACAATGACAGCGATTTTTCACTGAGCAGTTTCAGTAACGAAAGTAATTTGAATAAGAAAAATAATCGTGTCCCAAGTCCAGATCCATTATGGTTACAACCGATTGAATTACCCACACTCACATTACCGGAATCATCCGATGATTTATTAATACCGAAGCAATATGCGTTAAAAGTTGCCTCAATTTATGAAGTATTTCGCCGGTTTAAGCAACTCATTCGTTTGACACCATTTCGGTTGGAAGATTTTTGTGCAGCATTGGTGTCCGATGAGCAAAGTTCATTGTTAGCCGAATTCCATATACAATTATTAAAAGCTTTGTTGCGTGAAGAGGATGCACAAGGTACACAATTTGGACCTCAGGATCACAAAGACAGTATCAATATAACATTATATTTAATCGATCAATTTACATGGCCGGAAGTACTGCGAAGCTATTTAGAAAGTCATGAATCATTTGATAAAACATCAAATAGCATTTTGACAAATAAAGATTATCCATTTGTTTCGGTCGAAGATCGTTTGACAGTTTTGCAATTTTTAACCGATCAATTTTTGATAACTGACATCGTTCGAGGTGATTTGGCCCGTGAAGTTCCAATATTATATGATGATCATTGTCGAATATGTCATAAACTTGGTGATTTGATCTGTTGTGAAACGTGTCCGGCTGTTTTTCATTTGGAATGCGTTGATCCACCGCTAGAAAATATTCCAGCCGGTGATTATCAATGTAATTTATGTAAACAGCAACAAGTTCCTGGTGTTTATGACTGCATATCAAGTTTGGAAAAGCAAGGATTTTTGTGTCGGCATGAGCATTTAGGTTATGATCGACACGGTCGTAAATTTTGGTTTATTAATCGTCGAATTTTTGTTGAAGATGAAGAAAATGGCGAAATTTGGTATTATAGTACAGTGCCACAATTTAAAGAGCTATTATCAAAATTGGACGATGAAAATATGGAGCAAGCATTATGCGCCGAAATATGCGATTTTGAAGAAGAAATCGAACGACAAATGGCCATAACCGAAACATTAACCAACAAATTTAAAGGACATCGTAAATCATATTTAGAATTGGAAAATCAAAACATTGCCAAAAAGGGAAAGCAAAAGGATAAAGACAATGATAGCGACACAGAGAATGGTAAATCATTAAAAAATGATGAAGAAAACGAAGACAAAGATTCTGAAAAAACAATCGAATCCAAAGAAAAAGAAACCGAAACAAAAGTTGAAGCACCGGTAGCAAATGTAGTTTCAACTCGATTGAAAACTGGCTCATTAACTCCACGAAATTATAACACAGATGATTTAAAACGGAAAGCAAATCGTGAAGAAGAAGCCGAAGCTAGAATGACACGATTAAAAAATGCAAACTTAAATTGTCCATTCAAGCTTGGCCATGAGAATACATTCAAAACATATGTCAATCAATTTACGGCAAATGTTTATGCTTTAAATAAACCGCAACGGAATGAAGATCGTGACAAAAAACGTCCATTATCGCATAAATTCTCATTAACCGATGCATCGGCATTTAAATGGGCTGGACCATTGAATGGAAATCGAGCCAGCGTAATTGCAACATTGCGTCAAACATTGATATCATTAGAACAAGCTGTACCCGTTCCATTTATGCATCCAAATTGGTCAACACTTCGAAAATTATGGATTCAAGCCATACCACACTGTAATCGACCATCTGATTTTGCTAAAATGTTAATTATTTATGCAGTTTGTGCAAAAAATTGTATTTTTGTAAATGCATGGCATGAACAATTGGGACATATTAAATTGGATCGAATCACATCAATCGAACGGGAAGAAAAGAAAAAGAGTGAAAAACGTGAAAAGCGTGAACGCGACGATGAAGAAGAACGAAATCGTTTGGCTATTGATTTTGTTAAATATCCATTGGGTCAACGGCATCAAGTTTTCAAGCAAAAGGGTGAAGAATATCGAGTTCATGGTCAATGGAGTTGGATTTGGATGTCGTATGGTAGACGCCAACATAGCAACAATGGTAATACCGGTGAACGAATTAAACCAATGCACATAGTTACACAAATCAAACACAATAACCAATTAAAAATTGTAACATTGGACCCGGCTACATATGATTATGTTCGAGCCCAATGCAATAATGACAATTCAGCTAATGTTCCAGCTGATTTGTGCAAAACCGAAATTGTTCCGATCACACAAAATTTTGATGAAATCGATGTATCTGGCGCATTGTCATCAGAAAATCGTTTGCTGTATCCAAAAATAGGTAAAAAATCCACTGCTTTGGATGGCATATTAAAACGTCGAATGCAATTGAAGTCCGAAGAGGAGCAACGAATCGAAAAGGCAATTAACAGTAATGTAAATGCTGATCCACCAGCAAATGTTGTTACAAAACCAAAAGGTCGTAAATTAACTGACATTGAAAAGCAATTAAGACGATTATGTGGCATCAAGGGCTCAATTGGTGCTGGCTCAACATCAAATGCAATTCAATCACAAAATATAGATATGGATTATGTGAATGATGTGGCCGAAACAATAATTAAAGCACGTGATAAATTTGCTCAATTGAATCGTTTGGCCAAACAGTACAAATGTTTTGCAACATGTGAAGCAAACACAAATTCGTATTCATTGCAACAAATCAAGAAGGATGTTTGCTTTTCGCCATTATGTTTGCAGAAGGCCCGAGTTAAGGAGGAATTATTACTTTCACTTAAAAAATCGGCAATACATGGGGATGCAGTTAAAGAGACAATCATGAATATTGTAAATCGTAAACCATCAATTTTAGAGCAAAAACTAACGGAAAGCAAAGGATATTCAAAACAATTAAATTCAACAATTGAACCAATAGTCGAAGTGAATCCAATTAAACTTCAACGAAATTTCTTGCATGCTATAGAAAAAAGTGTTGTCAGTGATTTAGCAAATGATGTAACCAAATACATTCGTGATTCGGATCCAAATGATATAAAAAAGGAGCCAATCAAAGAGCCATGTAAAATGGAAGTTGACGAAAGTGATGCAGTGATATCGAATGAAAACAATGTTGATGCACCGGCTCAAATGGACATTGACGTAGAATCAACAACGGTCAAAATTGAAGAAGATGGCGAACAAACCGGATCGCAGACAGGCGATGATGAGAACTCAAATGATAAAAATGGAATCGATGTTAGTGATGAAGGTGGTGTACAGGAACGACGATCATCACGACGTTCCATCAAAAATCGAAGCTCTGCCAAATCAAATACGACAACAGCAAAAACAACACCAAAATATTCTGATGGATCGGAAGAACACAGCATGAATTCGGTTACCAAAACCCGTTCCAAGGATGTTTCCTATGTTGCAAACAAACCTATAACACACATCACATCGACCAATGAATACGCTCGATCAAATTATGTATCGAAACCGAATCGTCGATTTGCCGGTACAACGAGAGTAATCAAACGAAAAGATGTGACAAAAATTGAAAAAGAAATTGCACCAGACGGTACGGAACGTGTATATTCAACAACTTCAACATGTGGCAAAGTTTATTTAGCCAAGATCTCATTGCATGATCACGATCCAATGAAACCAGTCAAACTTGATGCTAATTTACCGCCTTTAAAATATCCAGCAATGCACAATTTCTTGACTAAAAAAGGATTCCGGTCGATTTTGGTATTGCAAAATTATGAACTGAAAAAATTGGCACGTAATGGTGGAAAAATGGCAATGAATGGTTTCAATCCATTGAGCAAATCAAATACAACTGTTTGGCCATATCCATGCCCTCGGCCCCTATTTAGAACATGTTGGCTGTATAAAACACTAAATGCACGTGCATTGGCTGCAGTTGCATTACAACTTCGTATTTTATGGTGTTCTCTTAGATGGGATGATATACAGACCAAACCACCAACCGCTAACGGAAAAATTGTTACAAATACAGATACAGGCATTGTGTCCACAGATATATTGAAGAGCCGAATTCGTGGAAAATTCTCTGAACGTATGGAATATTTACGATTTACGCTAGTTATCCCATATGGATATGCAGACGCCCAACGTAAACAAGGTAATGTTTCGGCAATTTAAGCGTATGCATTATTGCATTCCCCATCGAATGAAAATAAAGTGTTTGTCATTGATTTTTAATATAGACACATCAGAAAATACACCTAGTCGGTCTGGATTACGGAAACGAAAACGACCAGAAACACCACAAAAAACCGAAAAACAAGTTACAGAAGAATGGATCGAAGAAGACAAGCTACAGCTGTGGGAAATAAAATTATTTGGTGAAAAGTAAGTTTATTTTTTGAATTGAATGAATATAAACGCAAACTTTTAAATGCATTTGTTTTTTATTTTCGTTTTTGATAGGTTCGAAAGAGCACAATTACAGCCCGTTACACGAACTTTAACTGGTAAATTGCCGGTAACTAGACCGGCAAGCGATGCTGTCTCTACACCAAATAGACCCGGTGCTATAGTAAAATCTGTAGCACAATCACCGATAGTCAATTCAAAACAAATTGTCGTAGGTCACAAGGCCAGTGCTGAAGAGATCAAAGAAAAGATGGAACAAGAGCTACGGGCACAACGTGCCGAACATCATAAAAAGAGAACGCTCGAAATGATGCAACAGAAGAAAGGTAAGAAACTTTTCTCAAAAACAGAAATTTTTCAAATTAAAAAATAATTGAATTTTAAATGTAAACATAAATTGCAAGCTCCACCATCAATGGATAATGTTAATAATGTGACAAATAACCAAGGTAGCAATTTATTAGTACAAATCATTGCCATTAAATCATTGGATTCATTTGAAGGATCTATCAATCTATAGTTATCTCCTGATTGAGGAATTGATAATAATAAAAAAAAAATTCTGCCCAAAACAGATCCAACGAAAGGACCAGTGGTAACACAACGAAAGATCATTGTCCGAAATCCAGATGGAACGACAAAGGTCATAGTACAGAACATAGTTGCGTCTTCATCACAGGCAAATAAGCCACCGGTTGAACAACCAAGTACACAGCAGCCAACGCGCCAAAAACTCGGTATTATACGTGGATTGGATGGTAAAATTACGAGCGTTACTGGTTTGAAACCAGGACAACAGCTCATCGATTCGCCACAGGGCCTACGAATCGTAACAACAACACCAAATCGTGGCAATGATCAAAAGACAATTGTTAAACCAGATGCACCAAAATCAGTTGCAAAAGTAACAAGCAGCACAGACATTGAGGGTCAAACCAAAGCACCAATGGTTGTTCGGCAACATATTCGTGGCAGTCCGGCCAATGTGATTGTTAAAACAGTTCAAGCAAATAAGGCACCAACAAGTACACCGCAGCGAGTGATTTTAAATAGCGGACAACTTGTTTCATCGCCATCACAACCAGTTCAAGTTACAAATTCATCGCCACAAGTACAAAAGATTATCACATCAAAACGGCAGCTCATGGCTAACAATACACCAAAAGTGGTTCGCGCATCTAATTTGCAACAATTACTTAATCAAGGCGGACAAAAAATTCTCATTAATCAAACAAATTCACCGAATAAGATTGTGATTGCATCGAGTGCAGCTAATCAAAATTCAACCACAACTGCAGCTCAACACACCGTTGCCTCCAATCAACCGCAAACAATAACTCTCAATAGTGTAAGTGATAAGCCATATTTGACATATTTTTTTTTCTTTTTGGATTTTATTTTTTTTTTTCATCAATAGCAAAACAGCTTATTATATTTTATGATTTTCTAATCAATTTTCTGAAATATATAGCAGGCACAGCAAATAGTGGTTAATCAGCCGGCCCAAAAAGTGCAACAGGAATATGTCAATCCCACCAATCAACAGCAACAAATTATCCTTCACGGCCAAAGAATAGTATTGAATCCTGGTCAACGTATCCAAGTGACACAGCAACCGACCCAAGTTGTGCAACAAATCGTTCAGCAACCTCAGCAACAAATTGTCCAACAAATTCAACCGGTAAGAGAGCACATCAATCAATCAATCAATCATCAATTCCATTCATTTCCATCATAGAGCTCATGATAATAATTATTTATTTTTTTATATTTATCATTTATCGGTGAATGCATTTTCATAGCAACCGCAACCGCAACCGCAACAAATTATTATTCAACGATCACCACAAGCGCAAGCTACACAACAAATCGTGGTCGGAAATTCATTAGGACAAATGTTGGCACAAGGAAAAGTACAAGTGGCCACCGTAAATGGTCAACAAGTATTAATAAAACCGATGGGCAATAACCAATGGGGTATCGTGGCTCACTTTAAAACTCAAGCAGATGGAACAGTTCAAATCGTTCCGACAAATAGTCAATTGGCCAATGAAAATAATCAAGCACAAACGGTTAACACAACACAAACAGCAACCACGCAATTGATTCAAGCACCGACTAAATCAACTGTTGTTCAACAGTCACAACACGTTCAGCAACAGCAACAGCAACATCAGCAACAACAACAGCAGCAGCAGCCACAGCAAAAGATATTGATACAATCACCTCAACCAGTCACTTCACAAGCTTCACAACAGCACAACCAACCCATATTATCACCGTCAATCGAACAATCTCTATTACAAGGACAACCGCCTGGTACAATAATCAAATGTGTGACGGCTGAAGTGACCAAAAATCAAAATGGCCCATGTATTAAATTGACTGGCCTACAAGGCAGTGATTTCACGGAGCAACAGCTCAGTTTGGTTCATCAGCAAGTAAAACAGCAATTGGTTAAAAAAGGTATACAATTAAATCAAGCCGATCAAAAAAACTCGCAAACGATCTCCATTTTCACAAATTAATTTTTCCGTTTTTTTGCATTTGGTTTTCATTCAATTAAAAGCTCAAGAAAATGGTAACCAATCAATTGGACCAACAAAAATCTTTTTAGCCGTTCAACCAGCTCAACCGCAACCGCCATCCTTAGCTCAAGTAAGTATTTGAACTAAGTTAATGCGATACAAACAATGTGAGGGATATGATCAACTGAGCAAAAGGAACTGAAAGAACTTAAAAATATAGAAAAATTGTTCAAAATTTTCAAAGAAAACAAATAATGAAGAATTGAAGAAAGAATTCGAAGAAAAATAGAACTGAAAAGCAGAAATTAAAAAAATTAGACGAAAAAAATAACATTTTGATGGACGAAATGAAAAATTGTAAATCGATGTTTACGATCATCCATTGATCGATGGCTGAAAAAACACAAAAACATTAATTTTGTTTGAAATTGAAAACTTTTGATCGCTTATTTTTTATGTTTGAAGGAGTTTCGTTTGTTTTTTGAGATCCAACATTAGAAGCTTCCTGTTTTTTTTCTCTCTTTCTCTTTTATTAATCGATTAAATTTAATAATATGTCATATGTGTATGGAACGTAATTTGACTTTGAAAATTGTTTTCCACTTCTTTTTCAATTTTGGTATTATTAATTAATTTGATTAGCAGTCTCATTCATCTTAATTTTAATTAATTTCTCTTTTGTTTTGATTTTCCTTTCTTAATTTTATTGGTATAATAATAATTTAAAGATCGAAATAGCTTTTCTCCATCTTTATTTTTAATATTCTTATTTTTTTTTTTATTTTTTTTTGATAAAGTTTTAGTAATTTATTAATGATTCCTTCTCGCTTAAAACTTTAATTTTCACAAAATAAATGCATGCGAACAAAATTCATGATTAGGAAACAAAATAAGTTTATGCAGTGATTTATTTTGATTTTTTCGAAACATTTTTGAAAGTACAGACCGCAAAAATAAACAGAAAACCGGAAAAATAATAAATGGAACAATAAGCGATATTTACAGCAAATACAGACATTTTGTTCGAACGAATGCATTCAATGCACATTCCTCCCATTTTCCGAATCAAATTCAATTCAAACTTAAGTTATTTTGCTTTTGGTTCGACTCAAATTTCTCCCGATCCATTCAAAAGTTACAATAATAATAATAATAATAATAATAATAATAATTTGGTTCATTTGACTTCATTTCATTTCTGAATTTATAAGAGAACTAATGTGTGCCTGCATTTTTCAAATAATATTGTTTATTTTCCCAAAGTTGTAATATCGAGCCATGTAATGAATTCGTCACGCGATGACTACAATTATTTGACGAAAATAAACAAAATATACTAGGAAGACAAGTAAATATAATTTGAATAGAACGATGTAAATCAAACGTTCGGTGGTGAGATAAAGATGTGAATGTTGATGTTATAACTAATACGATGATAAAAACAACATTAAGTGATCGAATTGATACAAAATTTCAATTGTTGGAACAAATGCTCTCTTTCTAGTTTCGTATTTTGTATTTTTGCTTATTTTTTTTTCGGATTCTAATTCGCCGAATGCATTCCCATTGATTTTTTTTTTCCATCGAACGTTTTAAATAAATACTTTTGGCACCTACTGATTATTATTTTATTCTGGTGGGCACATTCGACCGAATATAAAATGCTTTTGAAAATTATCAACGTATGGAAATCATTGTTACATCTCCTTTTTTATATATATATATATATATATATATATATAATAGAATTATTTTCGTTTGTAGA
>GL501518.1:1683088-1774082 GCA_000149185.1 Mayetiola destructor
AACAACAACAGCAACAGCAACAACAACTACAAAAGTTGAAACAACAACGACACCAAAACCGGAAAATCCTGAGGAATCAATCGTAACACCCGATTACATACAGCAAAGTAAGTTGCAACAACAAACTAACTAACAACATTTTGCTCTTTTTATTAAACATTCGCCACTTTCGCTGTTTTCCGTTTTTCATTCGCCCCAAATGCCTTTAAACAAACAAACACCTCAAAATTGAGAGATCATTGCTTTTTTGTTTTGTTTTTTTTCCTTCTTTTCTCTCAACAAGTTCTATCTTCATTCCCACCTCACATTCCAAAAAGAGCAAAAAATTTATCATTAATTCCATTCATGAAATTTTAAACAATCAAATCGATTCATTGCACTTATTGCTGAATATTTTCTATTGTTCACAACTGATGAGTCAGTCTTGTGTCATGGTATTTCAATAATTTTTCATTTCTTTTGTTATCAGCCATCAAAAATGCACTTCGACAAGAGAATATCAATCCAGAAATCGAAGAGAAATTACTTAATCTTCAACGTTGCCATGAGAAAAAAATGAAGGGCAGCCATCGATCAACTTCGATAGCGTTAGCCAGCAATCATCATGAATATAGTACATCGTCTGAAAAGTATTCGAATACTTTGCGCAAACATTTGGCAAATCGAACGAAAGATGACGATTCTGAATGGTATGTGGAAGCTCCAAAGAGAAGGCCTCCACGAACGATAAGCTCATCGGAGAAAAGAAATGCATCGGCTGTTGAAAGTAATGTTAATCGTATTATTCGATCAGTTGCTCAAGAGACAGCACCAACAACACTTCCATCACAGATCATCACAACACCAACTAAGCCGATTAACAGCAACATCACACCAGTCAAAATTACCCCAAGTACAAATGCCAAAGTATCTCCTGCCAAATTAGAGAGTAAACCGGATGCAGTTGCCAACAAAAAAGAGATTGAAAAAAAGAAAAATCTTCAGGTATAAGTCAAATTCATATTTGAAACACTGTTTTCGGCGCACGATTTTTCCATTTGTTTTGTTTTTGTTTTTTTTTTTTTTTTTTTTTTTTTGAGAAATTAACATTCCGTTGTTTTTATCATCAATGGCAACTTGCATGGTACTAGATTTTGACAATTGTTCTTAACGATTTTATCCTTTCGAGTAATTCAAAGTTGCTGTTAGAAAGTAGAAAGCTGATTTTCTGTTAATGATTTTTCCTACAGAAAATTAGATTGTTTCTTTTTTTTTTGTTCAATGTAGTTTGAATGGATTATATTTTACATAAAATTACGTTGAAATTAAATAGATGAAATTGTATCGGCAGAAGGAACAACTGAAAAAAGATATTTTGAAAAAGCGGGTCGTTTTGGAAAAAGAGCTGCAAATTGAGATTCAACAAGAACTGTCCACTGAACTGGCGAATCGATCCAAACAAGAGGAAGATAAACAGAGCCCAATCGTCAAAGAAGAAGATAGTACATCCAGTGTGGGCAGCCCATCAAAGAAACGGTACAGTTATTTTTTTTAGAGTTTAGTCGAGATATTGTTTTGGCCTCCATCAAAAATGGAAAAATAAATTAATTATCGTACAATTTTTGTTTGCAGAGTGAGCGTGGCTTCAGCTAAAAAACAGGCTGCTGATGAAGCGAAAAATGCTAAAATGAAAACAATCGCAGCAGAAGCATCACGAAAACCAGGCACCGGTTCTACAACGAAAGCTAAAGTCAAACGTCGATCGCAAAAAATGTCTGCCTTATCAAAGAAAAAAGAGAAATTATATTGTATTTGTCGCACCCCGTACGATGACTCTAAGTAAGTGCCAAACCCAACAATGGCATCAAATGTTATGAATTTCTATTGATTTTTGTCATATATTTTCCAACAGGTTTTATGTTGGCTGTGACTTATGCAACAATTGGTTCCACGGTGAATGTGTGAATATTTCGGAAAACGAATCTAAAGATTTGTCAGAATTTATTTGTAGTGAATGCAAGCATGCACGTGAAACACAAGAGCTATTTTGCTTGTGCCGGAAACCATACGATGAAACACAGTTTTATATTTGCTGCGACAAATGCCAGGATTGGTTCCATGGCCGCTGTGTTGGTATTCTGCAATGCGAAGCTGACAATATCGATGAATATATTTGTCCAAATTGCGAGAAAAATAGCTCTGTAAATTTTACAAATATGAAGGAAATGGGAGAGCATGAGTATGAAGGGCTTAAAAGGCTAATTAAACAAATTCAGGTTAGTTTAAATCGCTTTTAGGCCATTTTTTCGCTGAATATTTTGAAATAATTATTGAATGATGTATTCGTTACAATTTGATCAAATAGGGTCATAAAAGTGCTTGGCCATTTATGGAGCCTGTAGATCAAAATGAGGCACCCGACTATTATGTTCTAATTAAAGATCCTATGGGTAAGTGACATTTTAAACATACTAAACTATTATACGTTTCACATATTTATCAATCAAATCTCATTCCATTTTAAAATGTTTCATTTTCACCTTTTAGATCTCCAAAAAGTCGAAACAAAAATCAACGAAAAAAATTACAATAAACTATCTGAATTTATAGCAGATATGACAAAAATATTCGACAATTGCCGTTTTTATAATACGAAGGAGTCGCCGTTCTATCGTTGCGCTGAAAGTCTCGAAGGATTTTTCGTACAAAAAATCAAACAATTTCGTGAATCATTGGCCGACACCAAGTTACCATAGGCCATTTTAATACAGTCTCGATATACACATATACTATTTTGCAATCTATTTATGAACATTGAACATATAAAAACATAGAAGGCGTTCAAATGTACAGAGAAAATTTAAAAAAAAATTTAGGCCTATGAATGAACGTTTAATTTTTTGGAACATTTGAAATTGGAGTAAATGCAAAAGCAATCTCTGTATATCTTGCATTCTTTAAAATTTTGTTCACCTTTTTCGATAATATGATTTTTTCTCATTTTTTTTTCTCCTTTTAAATTTGAACCGGGATCTTTTGCTTGATTGAATTTTTTTTACTAATTATTATCAAACATTAATTCGATGAATTATAAATAAAGTTTTAATATTAAAATGCATGATTGATCATGTAATTCCAATAAGCAACCCATGTTTACTTTTTATTCCGAACATTTCGAAATAGGAAGAAAAAAATAGCATAAATTCGGGGAAGAGAATAGAAATAAAGGATGAAACAAGCAGAATTCGATGGTACCAAATAAAAATCTAATATCTTTTTGATCTAGCTTTTATCCGATTGAAAAACGTGAAAGAACATTCTAAATTGTTATAAAATTTATGATTATTAGAAAATCCTGACAAAATCCTATAGATCTCCAAAAATTCTGGCTGGTGTCTTTCAGATTGGGAAGTATCATGAGCAATTCTCATATTTTCCATCAGGCCTAATGGAATCCCAGGAAAACCTGATAAAATCCTATCGAACCTCAAAAAAATCCCTAAACATCCACTAAAACTAGGATTTAGGCTCCGTGAAGCAAAATTAGTGTCTACTAAACTAGGAAGCATCATGGAAGATTATCACAATCTCAATCTGGCCTGACAAAATCGCAGATTTTTTTTTATAAAAACCCATAAAATCGCGAAAAAACCCAAAAAAATCCACTAACGGCAGGATTTGGCCTTCTTGGAGTACAGCTGGTACTTTCTCAATTTTACTAGTATCTATTTCCGCTTAAAATCTACCTACATCCAAAACTTCAGATCGTTAGCGATTCTGGAAGCTAGTTAGAAAGTGATAAAGAAATAAAAAGAAAGAATTCACTTGTAGAAATGAACCTTGGGGTGAATAAAAACATTTCTATGAATAGAAAATTGTTTGACAATTTACTTTATTTATTTGTTCATTTATTTTTGTTGAATATTTTTTGTTATTCTCCTAAAAATTCATTTGCATCCTACAATAAAGGTTCTATAAAAGGACCATTCCTCAATTGCGAACCAATTAGCTGGCAACCATTTAGAGAAATTTTTATTTTCATTTTATATTATTCATATTGATTCTTTGTTTACTCAATTTATCATCTGAGAATTGATTACAACTTAATGAAAAAAAAACAGTTTTTCTTTGAATAGAAATTACATAAATCAAAATTTTAATAATTTTTTCTGCAATGGAATCGTCATGTTGAATTGTACTGCGCAAAAATAGCGCAAAAATAATCAGAATATTTTTATTGAATTTGAATTAGATAAGATCATCAATTGATGGTTCGAAATTTGGTTGTGTGTGTGTATCATTACTTTGATGAACATCATTTTCGCTCATTGCATTCAATATTTGTGGCAAGATTTCTGTGGATGATCCAGTAACTGATGGTAACAGTTCATTATAATCGATATTCAATCCAAGGATTTCATCATTGTCAACCGATTTATCCTTGGATAGTTCAATACCATTTCCATTTGTTGATTCAGATGATGTACATGGCTGTGATTTATCAATACCCGTTTCCATACTATTCGAACTATCAAATGGTGTCGTATTCTCAATTAAATGCTTTAAATCTTCCAATTGTTCGGTTTTATCGTCACCAATTATTATTTCTTCGGCCGCTTTGTCAACAAGCTGATCAATGAAATTGAGATTACTATCACCATCATTCAATCCATCTAACGATGATGTGCTCAGAACATCTTTGACAGCATCCAAAATGTGTACATCTTTTGATAGTAATAGACTCTCTGGATTGCTATCGAGCAATGAATCTTCTGTAATGCTTCCGCCAAGCAGTAAACTTTCATCGTCATCAATCAAGCCTGATTCAAGAGCATCGAGAGAGATGTTATCGTCTCTTTGAATGACATTATTTCCATCTATTGAATCTAATGAGCATTCAAAGCTATTGATTTGAGGTGCTGAGCTGCTTGCTATTGTTTCAGGTTCACAAATTGCAGCTTCGACATTTTGATCGGTATTCGATGCAATTGTCGATTCAATTACAGACTGATTCAACGCTAATTGTTGATTAATATCATTTGTATCGGTTTGGTTTTTACTGTCAACGATTCCCAAAATTCCATTCGACTCATTGCTATTTTCTTGCGATGAGATTTCTGAATTATCTGTTTGTTCGGCTTTTACTGTAGGATCGGTTTTATCTTCTGATTCAACTTCGACTCCGGAACTATTGGTTCCGGGTTTGGTTTCCATAGTTGGATTATCCACTGAAACCGTTTGAGAATCGTGCATTTCAATGTTTTGCTGTTGTTGTTCAACAATCTTGGCATCAACAACTTTGACATTGTTTCCATCTTTTAAATCCAATGAGTATTCAGAGTCAATGATTTGAGGTGTTGAATTGTTTGATGTGCTTGTAAATTCACAAATTTCAGCTTCACCAGTAGTACTACACATTTCTGTAGACTGAACTACCGTATCTATCGTTGAGTCATTCATTTCATCACATTTGGCTGTTGATTTTTCTTGTAGAACATTCAGCGCGCTCTGAATTGACGAACAATTTATATCCGATTCAGAAATCATGATATCTTTCATTGTTTCATTTGGCTTTGGTATTTTTTGATCTGAATTCATATTTAGTTCAGTTTGCATTGCAATTGAAACACAATTATTTAAATCTAATTCACTTGGTTGTAAATGTTCATCAATACCGGTGAGAGTTTCCACTGGTTCTGTAAATGTGCTGTCTGGTATTTGATCAAGTGATTCTGACAATGGTGGCGACTGTCGCTCTTGCTTTATGATGCGTATTGGCTTGAATGGAATGGGTTCGACTAATTGATTAAGCTGTTGTGTACCAGAAAATGGATTCGGTAACATTCTTGTTTGTTCATTCAGTTCGATCGAAGGTATTGTATGTGGCTCAATTACGCTATGGATCTGCGTGATAATTGGTAAAAGATTTTCAATGCTTGGCGTTAGTGCTGGATTTTCTTGCATTTCAGCTATTGGTATCGAATAGTCGTGATAATTTTCCTCCGCATTTGTTTCAGTCTCTCGCTCGATGCGTTCCTGTTTGATTTTGATGGCGAGTAGAGCTGGTTTCTTATACAATGTATTGGATCTGGTTTTCTTTGATTTCTTTTCAACACTTTGTTGTTGGACTGGATTGGGCTGTGAAATTGAGCTACCTTGCGAGCTGTTGCCGACCAATTCCCAAGTTTCATCGGTGTTTTCCTTTTTTATATTGCGTGCCAATTCTGCATCAAAATCACCGTATCCCGTATTCTGCTTCTCTTTTTTAATGCGAATCGTTAATCGCGGCACAGTTGGCGGCGCCAATTCGATCGGTTCAATTGCTGGGATCTCACTGTTTGTTGCACTGGTATCCATTTGTTCCATTTGTTCCATACCATCTGTGGTATCCATTGGTTCGGAAACGTTTACAATATACTGGCTGATGTCAATTGGTTCCAATTTAACAACGCAATCTGTCAGCTTCTGAACGTTTATTGGATTATTTGAACATTTTTTGCCAACATTTGTATCAGTTTTTTGTTTTTTGGATCTATTTGCTTGTTGATTTTGATCACGAACTTGAATTTGAGTTTTGGTTGATGCTGTAATACTGTCATTCAATTCATAGTCATTATCGCTATCACCGAAATGTGTATCCATATAGCCATCATCAAATACATCGTTATCAGTTTCTTCATTTAAATTAGTTTCAATAATTGTTTCCGGTTCTAATTTGAAGGTCGGAATCATATCTGTTTTTGATTTTGTTGAACGTTTTTTCGAATTGATTGTAAGTTTTTTTGGAATTTGAACAACGGCATTTGATGTACTAGCCACAGTACCATTACATTTGAATAAATGTTTGAACAAAATTGATTTCTTTGTAAACACTCGTCCGCATGTCGGACAGGGAGCATTATTCTTAATGAAACAATCATGCCATTCGTATAAATTTTGTGTTTCAAATCCAAAATGGCATATATCACAATCAATGTTGTTTTTAACAATGAATGAGACCGACAAAGCTTTTGTACAGGCTGCTAAATGACGATGGAATGTAATCATTTTTTCAAATGATGCATCACACAAAACACATTTGTATGGAACATGCGATGTTTGATGCCATTTATGATGATTTGCTTTTTCATCGGCTGTAATGAATGTCTCATGACAACTTGAGCAACCGAATGCAGCAACAGTCGGTAAATGATCCAATTCATTATGTCTATGAAATGAATCTGAATTTGCGAAATTTTGTTCACAAATCGTACAAAAATTGCAATCGACCATTAGTTCTTTTTTCACTTTTTTAGTGGGTTGCGTCTTCTTTACATCCTCACATTTTCGTTTCCTGTAAGCAGACAAATACAATTAGATATAATTAGATAAAATTCATTATTTTTCATTTCAAAACACATACTTTTCAATTTTCTTTTGTTCAATTTCTCTTTTACGTTCACGTTGATTTAATTCCTTTGGTGCTAGTAGAAGTGAAGTTGCCTTTGACTTTGCAGATGGTTTTTTCACTCTTTTGCTCCTTGGACGATTTGCTGACCAATCGACATCGTGGGCTTCTCGTTTGGTCTCTTCGAGTTTGAGTGCCATTTCGATTTCTTGTTGTGTCAAAGAGCGAATACTGCTTTCATCAATTGTTACAGTTGTTGATGATTTCTTTGTTTTTTTGGTCACTTTGTTGGCCGGCTCGACTTTTATCCCATTATCTTCACCAACAATTCCAAAAATGCTTTCAGCACTCTTGTTATCGGTTTTGATTGTCACTTTTTTCGGGGCCTTTTTTGGTTGTTCGGGCGGGAGGTTCAACAATTTTCGGGTTTGTGCATTTGTGGCCATGCACATTTGCCGATATTCATGAAAGTCATTTATTTTGTCGATGCACATGGTACAAATACGCTGTGGCATTCGATCGTTTCTCAGCACCTTTTTCATTAACAAAAAACAAACAAAAAAATATAGACAAAATAGCAACGAGATCGTGTTTGTAATTTAACTAAAAAAAATATAACAAGAAATTATTTAAGTTTTACCTGTATTCCAACACATTCGAAAATTTTCCGGCTAAGCGGAACCTCATCGTCGTCATCAACTAATATGAATTCTTCATCGTTTAATATTTCCACCTGATCGGGATTATCGATTCCACATAGACGACATAAATTTTTCAATTTTGATTTGACTGCTTTGTCAATTTTAATAGCAAAACGCTCCATCATTTACACAATTGTTAATAAACAATTTCGAATCTGAAATCAATTTAACCAATCAAACAAAATCCATTTCGTTAGAACAATGGAAATTTCAACCAGTTATGGATATTGGTAAATCTTTTGCTCAAAACAAATGTAAATGCACTTGACAGTTCGGTTTGCAGTAAAAACAGTCAAATTGAATTCTAGCAGAAATGTCAAAGTGGTATTTCTTTCTTTCTTTCTTTCTCTCTCTCTCTCTGTGTCGCTCTCTGTCGAAAATACGTTAAACAACGTGTACCGTGTACTTTGAAGGGCGCCACTTGTTTCAATTAACTCCAATGAAAAAATTACAATTACAAAATTTTTATTTTCTTTTTAATTGTGTGAAATTTAAATTGGCTTTATGAAGAAAATACATAATCTTGAATGAGCAAAAAATACAATTTTCCTTTATGAAATGGAAATAAATTGATGAATTCAATCACGTGTTCGTAGTCCCCAAATTGATGTACGTCGTGTACCGACTGTCGGTCGAGCAACAGCCGAGTGTTTGAATCTGTTTATACCGAGATCGGGAAAACTGTTCATCAAAATGGTTAACGCTTGTTGGGACAAAACACCGAATATATCCAAATACGTCAATGATTTCAATTTGTGAATTTCCCTACAAAAAAAAAAAAACCAAAAAAACAAACGAAAAAAAAACAAAAATGAAATTGTACTAATTAGACGAAAAGGGACGATTTTGTAACAAATTATTTTAGTACTTACAAATAAGCTGCCACATTTATATTATAGCAACGAGACAATGAGAGATATTCCAAATGGTTCAATTGTGCAACGATATCGACTGTTTGTGAACTCAACGATGTACAATCAGAAAGATCCAATTCACATAAATTTGGACAACGAGCAACTATCTTCTTTAGGGCTAAAAATAAAGAAAAAACTTCCTTTACATCGACAAATCGAAAACCAAAACAGAATCGAAATTACTTACTTTCATCAGTCAAAAGTTTTCGGCAACCGGCTATGTTAAGGCGATGCATATCTTCACTAACATAATTGGAAAATTCTAGAATAGCGTCAGTTTCTAAAGAGGTCCATGAGATGTTCAACGTGTTTAAGCTGAAAAGATGGTGTTTTTTTTCCATTTCGATAAGTATTTTTGAATTACGATAAACATAGTTGTTGAAAATGTTGCTACAATAGTATCTCACTTTTTTAGTGGACCGAATAGTTTTCGTACACCATAAGCTGTTAGTCCAGTACACATGGCTATATTTAATACTTCTAATTTTCGATTTTGTGCAATTGCTTTACAAACAGCATCATTCAGTGGCACATTTTCCAAACTAAGTTTACGAATATAGCGACATTTTGTGAACAATTGAGCTAATGTATTCGTTTCAATGGTCGCCATACTCAAATCTAAGAATTGAATTTTCGACATAAAGTCTTTACGCAGCTCAACTGGATTAAAAATCGGCTCCAAAATCTAAAATTCAATAATATATTCGATGTTAAACAGTTCATAAATATTGAACATTTCTATTGAGAAATTGGTGATGAATGAGGTCACCTTAGCTTGTGCCAAACGCAAAATGATTACGCCATGTTGTAGAATGCGACCCAAAGCATGTGGTTGTATAGTTTTTCCCCATAAATCTAAACGAGTCCATAATGATTCATCTTGTATAACACGATGAAATCGTTGATTAACCAAACTACATCGGACCAATGCTTTTTTCGGAAGCCATTTGAAAATCGATAGTAAAATTTCGTCTGAAAGTTTCGAAAAATTATCGGGACCTGTATAATGTCGTGGATCACGTCTTTGGAACATAAAGAAATTGTCTTCGTTGTTCATTGACTTATTGGTATTTGGTTCAGAGCCGCTTGCATTAAATGCTGTCGAATTTGTAATTGCAGTTAATGGACTGCGCCCTTTACGTTTAATTTGTTCATCATTTTCAATAGATTTCGGCGTATGGAATTGTTTCAAAGTTGTATTACGAATGGCTCTACCTTCGGGATGTTGGATGGCCATGGCTTGGTCACATTTTTCGACGGATGATGTGTTTGCCATTTTTGTTTCTGTCAACGAAGTTGATGGTAAATTTGGTATG
This sequence comes from Mayetiola destructor, assembly GCA_000149185.1. Classification (NCBI taxonomy): domain Eukaryota; kingdom Metazoa; phylum Arthropoda; class Insecta; order Diptera; family Cecidomyiidae; genus Mayetiola; species Mayetiola destructor. Next base: position 1,693,386 of record GL501518.1, read on the forward strand.
ATACCTGTAAAATTGGTCCTATTGCAAGGAACTAAATTGGCCGGAGTGTAATCTTGGTATACTTTAAACATTTCTTTTTGTAAAATTGGCAACGAATTTGTATCGTTCGACGATAAATGTGTATCCAATGGTGTATTTTGATGACTGCTATTTTCACTTTCAATACATGATTCGGGTGATTTAGATTCCGATATATGGGATTCATTGGAATTTTCACTTGGTATCATGCTTAGTGCGGAACTGGGCTGCTGAACCATTGAAGCGATTGCATTTCCGATAAGCAATGATTGATTTGATTCATCTGAATCAAGTACACCAAGTCCCATATCGCCCAGTATAGCAGACGACAATGGAGATGATTTAGAACCACTTCGTAATTTTGAGAGACGACGATGAGATATTGAGTCGCTTTTAGTTGTTGATGAGGTTGGATCGTAGTTTTCGTCTGTTTCACCTGTTTTTAATCGTTTGTTACTGAAAAAAGTGTTACAAAACATTGATTAATTTCGATTTTTGCATGCATTTATCTTGAAAACGATGTAATTGGGCTGCCAAATGGGAATGATACAACAACAAGTGCATAAATAGATATTTACCCTATATATGAATTTTCATCGTCTGTATCGGAGTTTAATTTATGTTTATAAACAATATCATCCATAATTTATCTTTTGAATGTTGAAATGCCGAATTTCGAATGAGAATTGGATGACTTTTATTGATAAATGGACGAAAAATTGCAATTTAAATGCATAAATAAACTATTTTTGTGGTCAAATGTACTTCAGTTACTGTATATGTCACGACATCAAGATAAATAACGCGCAAACAAACTGCTCGAATATTTTCTAGCAGAATCCGATTTCATTTTTGTACGAACCGAATCGGTCGATGAATTCTGACATTTTTACGGATTTCAACCGATAAATATTGAATTCGGATTCGTAACATAACCTTAGAATTTGAGTTTGAATTTTATTATTCCGAAAAAAAATCATTTGTTTTCAACTTTCGTTTGAATATTGAATTCGATCTCATGTTTTACGTGACAAGAAACATCATCCAATTGGGTCAGAGTACGTTTCGAAGGAACATTCGACTGTATTGTTCTGTGAAGCAAAATAGGCAATCGATTTCTGTTAATCAATCCGGGGAAAATAATACAAATCAAGAAAAACAACAATCGAATGAAAAACAGAAGGAAGATGACTACGATTCTGATGAACAAGATGACGATCAATCGAATTCAAATTTTGACAATAAGCTAATGCATCGATCTAATTTCGAAGATATCATCCATAAAGATCGTGAAACTTTTATTCGTATGGTGCATATATTTATTAATAAGGATGTTCATCGTAGAAATCATGTAGAGTTCATTTATGCTGCCATGGCACAAATGAAAGAATTTGGTGTTGAACGTGATTTATCCTGTTACAAAGCACTCATTGATGTGATGCCCAAGGGAAAATTCATTGCAACAAATATGTTTCAAGCCGAATTTATGCATTATCCAAAACAACAAGATTGCATGTTGCATGTGTTAGAAGAAATGGAATGGAATGGTGAGCAGTGAGCAAGATATATATTTAAACCGTATTTGAATTGAAAAATATATTCCAATTCGAAAGTCGACAATAAATCCATTTTTCTGAAATTTCAGGTGTAATGGCAGATATTGAAGTGGAACAAATGATAGCAAATATATTTGGTCGTCGTAGCCATCCATATTACAAACTTCAACGACACATGTATTGGATACCGAAATTTAAAAATTTAGATCCATGGCTCTTAAAGAAACCGGTACCAAATGATGCAATGGAATTGGCTAAAGTAGGTGTGCGTCGAATGTGTACCGTCGATGTTGAGTCGACTGTCGAAGTGTTCGATAGCGAAACCATTGAAGAATCTTTGGATAAAACATGGATCGTTAGCGGACAAAGTCCAGATCAAAAAATGTTGCTATCAAAACATTCACACAGTTCACCATTGAAAATAGAAGGGCCATTCACGATTTGGCTACATGACCGAACGCTAAAATATTTCACATTGATCGGTGAAGCTGAACCAAACGATAAATTTGCTGGCAAAGAGAATGCCGATGGTAATACTTTGGGATGGTTTTAGTTATTTATTTGGAATTTCATTTGCTAATACTTAATAAATAATTATTCGTTAATTTGTTCACTTTCAGATGTTAAAGGGATTAAGTTACCGAAATTTATGGCATTTTTGACACCTGACCCAAGTGAAATACTTGAAAGGAAACCAGACCGATCAATACATCAGCAGGATGATGGAACTATTTATGCCATTTGTGCAACGGGAACTTCCACAAAAGATTCATTATTATCGTGGATTCGATGCTTAGAAAAGAATGGCAATCCAAGTTTAGCTCATATTCCAGTTTTGTTTAAATTCCGTGCACCTGTTGAAAATAATGCTTTGGTTGTTGTGAACGATTAATTTGAATAAATGACACAAAACTAGTAAAAAAAAAAAAAATTGAAGTGAGTAAACTTCAATTTTGAATTGTTTTAGAAATGATAAAATATTTATTTCAAAAATCACAGTGAATCCAGTTTTTTTTTTTTAATTTCAAATTTCAAATAACACCATCTTTCCCATCTCATTCGCGAACGCTGTTTTCATTTTAAACCTGTAATTGTGTTTTTCTTTATTTCTAGCCCACAGCGATTTGTAAAACTGAATAAATAGATTGAGATTTGCAGGCTTATTTACTATTTACTATTTAAATTCCCAATAATGCATGTAAAAATAGTGAAAATATTTATTTTTTTTTTCGATTTCGGAAATAAGAAGAAAAATCATGCTGAAATTGATTCTTATTCATGTACTCGGCTGTATGTCAAAAAATCTCTGAAATTGCATCAATTGGAATAGAGATTGGAAATGTATTCAAACAGGATGATATCGAGCAGTAGTTTAAATAGAAAATGAGTTTTCTGTTACTCATTAATGAAACCATTCAATTTATCATATCATCAGTAAATTGAATAGACTAGATTTTAACATTTTATGAGACACCATATTTGCTCTATTGCTGTACATTATTGTTTTCAGGTAACCTAATTGAATTGTTTATTTAGCGGGAATACTTGAGTGACGATTCCGATGCCTTTGCATTTACCTTCTCTGAATAGAATTCGTTGCCCGGGAATCACATATTCTGGATGGCACATAAAACGAAATAAAACTGAAGCCTGTTCATTTGTTCCAATTTTACCGCAGCCCATGATGCCCTCAATAACGGCCGTTTGCCGAATTGAACCGATGTGTACGGTTGTTTGAAAACCCTCATAAATTGCGGTCGCATGGAACAATACAGAGATTTTTGCCTGTAATTTTTTCAATATTAAATCCATTATTTTGTTTGCTGATGGTGAGAGAAGAAAAAACTTACTTGAAAAAACAATGAACCATATGGATCATCACCGTACTCCATTGAATTCATACTATGATTATCATACAATAATATCATTCCCGATCGAAGAATTGGAAGATTTTCATCGGCTGAAAATGACAGCGAAGCACTTTGACCGGCACGCACTATACGGCATGGAGCTTTATTCCGATGTATCGATTGAACAGTAACTCGATAAAATGAACCATCATGCAATGGGCCAATTCTCATTTTCAAATTTTCGGTTAGAACGCCTTTGATTAACAATCCACCAATAACTGGCCCAATGCCGGCCACTTTAAAGATTTCATCGACAAGAAATTCACATGGTTCTTGTTCCAAGCGCTCTTTTTCAGCATTGCTGATGCTAGGCGATAGCAAAAATATAAAACGTGTTAACAATTCCAATCCGCTACCAATAACATTCGATACATAAAATATTGGCACAATTTGTTCAGGAAATTTGCGTGCACCAGCCGTTATAACATCGTCATTGGTGCGGATCAGAAATGGCACCTTTTGACATCCAATCGATGATAAAATTGATTTGATTTTATTAAGTGTTGCATCTGGTGAATGATTTTCAACTTTTGTAACCACAATAAAAAATGAAATATCTAAAGCTTGAATTAAGTCCAAATGCTCGTGTGTCATACTGTTTATTCCTTCCGAACCGGCTGCAACTACCAACTGTAAAATAATAAACATAATGTAGATTATACAATTTAATTTATTATTTTATTGTAAACGATGTTGCAATTGATATAAATTACCATCGCAAAATGTGGCCTGTAGCCAGTTAAAGCTTGTACTGTCGTTCTCAAATACCTTCGATGTCCAGCCAAATCCATGAATGTAACCAATTTACTTGATTTTTCACTTATCTCTTCAGCTGTCATCATATCAAGTGCCAAATTAATAACATTGCCTTGTGTATCAAAGCCCAACGCTTCGTGTGATATGCATGAAGTACGTCCAGATTGAATTTCGTGTCGATGCCTAAACATATTTAAACGGCTTGATCCTCGACCATTGTCCAGTTCACCCTGTGTCAATACCCCAAGAATGGTCGATTTGCCTGCATTAACCTGTTCATGTCATATTCAAAAAAGATGGCATTCCATTGAAAATATTCAAATTTTTGCAGAAGACAAACATCAAAAGAATTATATTACTTACACCACCTAGCACTGCAACGCGCACTTCAATACTATGTTGATCATCAGGGATTTTACGAACCAAAACTTCTGCAACGGAACGTTGTGATTGCAATACTTTTCGGCGAAGAATTGTTGTTGATGCACCCAATTTATTAGCCATTCGTCTCAGTGTATCTAAAGATGTGGCCATGTCCGCATCATTTAAACCTTCTAAGTATCCTGAATCGGATACACCAATTTCATAGAGAGCTTCACCTTGTCCTTCTCGCAGACGCCATTTCATTTGTGTGACTAAATGTTCAAAACGTTGTGACGATGGATTTATCAATTTTAATTTGTATTCAATATTTCCAACTTGGGGTTCTGGCGGTAAAACACCTTTTTCAAGATCTAAAACAATATTTCCATTGTTCTCATGGTTATTGTCATGTTGTTGCATTTTTGCCATTTCTTTTTTCGCTTTTCGGCGAAATTTTTTGTTATTTTGATTATGGTTGATATCATTTTTTGTGCTCTTCGAATCAGATGAATCATCGGGGTCGAATAGACTGATGAAATCCATGACTTATATCTTCATAGGATAGCTATAGAAAAACATAAATTTTGGTGTTAAAAATGTATAAGAAAATTAAATGCGATAAAAATGAGCATCAGAATTTTTCTCAATAACCTGTTACTTGTTACCAGTTGAAACTGGAACCGAATGTGTCGAAAGTTTTTGAATGAATGGCGTAAAATGAATAAAATTAAACAAAACCACAAACATAAAAAAAATACATTATATTATGCAACAAGTCTACATTATAATTCAAAATCGTGTTTCGATTGTGCACACTGCACACTGCACACCGTTCTTTTTGATGGAGAAAAATAAACAGAAACCGGAGCCAAAATGAAATAAAAATTGAGAATTTAGCAATTTTGAATACCATTGAAAATGAACCAAGGTGCTTCCGTGATAAAATCATTTTTGAAAAGTTTAAATCAAATCGATATCGATCTATGAATAAATGCCTATAAACATTTGTGAATTTATGCACACATGTGTTTGTGTAGCATGTTCAACAAAGCACAAAATGTTGCTTTTATTAACTTTCACTTCCATTTGATGGCTTGGCATGGCATAGCATAGCATAGCTCAACCAAAACGGTAAACAGAAAATTCGCAACAAATAATAGCGCTCAAACGAATTGAATTGTATGAAAATACAATAGCTAATAAATCGTATCAATCGTTCTGTTATGCTGCGGTGTCTCGTGCAATATTAACCACTATTATGAAATCATCCGGAATCTGGAATCCGAACGGTTTCGACATATAAACAACAAATATTCCGCAGTATCGAAATTGAAACAAAATCATTGAAATGAATTGTTATCATTGAATTTTGGCAACTATTTGTGGCTTGTTGAGTTGAGAATGTGTTTATTGTATTCTACTCGGACATTTTCCTCTTTGCTCAGTTCAGCATCAAATTCATTGATTTTAGCGTTTGCGTGTTTGTATTTTGTGGTTTGTAGCAATGACCTTGATGAATTTTCAAAGTTCTTATGACTAGCCGAATGACGATGGTCGAATGCCGATGGTCGTTTTCACGAAAGGAAATGAATCGGTTCATGTGTGTGTTCACGAAATTACATCAAAAATCACAAAAAGAAATTATTTTTGGCATGAATACTAAACAAAACAATCGCAATAACAAATGAGGAATTAGAGAATGCATAGAATGCCAAATATCGTTGTTCTAATGACCAACGAAATAAATTACTATTTTCGAATTGGCAACGATGATGAAATCTCAACATTTTCTGATGACGAAATGAGTTGCTTCAAGGCTCTTCCGAATCTTTTATTTATTTTTGATATTTAATTATAAAAGAGAAACAAAGAATGCCGTTGGTTTCATGAGAATTATGTCAAAAAAATTGAAACGATTTTAATTTTGAACTGTAGCACAATATTGAAATTCTATAATTCAAAACAGATGATTTTGTTGAATATAAAAATTGACACTCATCAATATGAACAACAACACAAACAAGATAAATTAGATCGCTTACACGTTCTGTTGTTGAATTAGGCTTTTTCCTTTTTGTTTGTTCACTTCGCGTAGTATATCGGTTTGTTTACGAATTGTCAACGTCAACGTTTGTATTATTATTTTTTTGATTCTATTATTCTTTATTCATATACTGAATGTGTTTGAGTTGAAACACCTTTCGACGCACACATTCAATTTATTTAAACTGGAAAATTATAATGATATTTGGGTGAAACATTTCACTATTCAGTTGCTATTTCTTGTTTTGGGTCGGAATACACGATGAAAGTTTGAGTTTTGGAATTGACTTGACTATTTTCGATCGAGAAAATAAAGTTGAACCAAATTGTAATTCATTGAGCTGTTGTGGCTCAATATACACAATTTGATTGTGACTTTTGTGAATACACAAAAGTCCGCAGCTGATTTCTTCAAGGTTCAATTTGAAACTATGAATGCTTGATTTGTCATAACATAGTGTATAGCAAAAAGTCGATTGATAATTTGGTTCACCGTATGATGGCGCTCCAATACTCTTAGCTCAATTTTTGTGTTCGGTTTTTTTGACATACGCTGCTTTTTATCGCAGTTTCAATTTATTTCAATATGAATGTCGATATTCGTGAAATAAAATTCTTTTTCCCTCTCTTTCAAACAATCATAGCGAAATGGCAATTTATTTGAATAATATTTCGTTTTACTTCTCATCAACAAAAACAAAAACAGATTTATGATAATTTTTGGTCACAGAATTTCATAACAATCAAATTTGATTCGGATGGTCAAACATAACATGCTGGTTCTCATTTCCATGATTCTGTTCTTCGTCTTCGAATTCAACATCCTCATCGGTAGTAGCTTCCTATAAATGATAAAATTTTATTGTGATTTTGTAAAAATTGAAAATTGTTCGCAAAAAAAAAAACAATGATTCAACGTTTACCTGATATTGTTGATACTCAGATATGAGATCGTTCAAATTGGATTCGGCCTCAGTAAATTCCATTTCATCCATACCTGCAAAAATCCATAGAGCATATAGAATTCAAAGTAGAAAAAAAAACAACAACAGAGTGACTCTCACCTTCACCGGTATACCAATGCAAAAATGCTTTACGTCTGAACATAACTGTAAACTGTTCCGAAATTCGTTTGAATATCTCTTGTATGGCCGTTGTATTTCCAATAAACGTTGAAGACATTTTCAATCCTCTAGGAGGAATATCACAGACAGCCACTTTCACATTATTCGGTATCCATTCAACAAAATAGCTGCTATTTTTGTTTTGAATATTCAGAATTTGTTGATCAACTTCTTTCATTGACATTTTACCGCGATATATAACGGCAACTGTTAAATAACGGCCATGCCTTGGATCGCATGCAGTCATCATATTTTTGGCATCAAACATTTGATGGGTTAGCTCTGGAACGGTGAGGGCTCTGTACTGTTGGGATCCTTTAGCAGTTAATGGTGCAAAGCCAGGCATGAAAAAATGAAGACGCGGAAATGGTACCATATTAACGGCCAATTTTCGTAAATCTGCATTTAATTGTCCTGGAAATCGGAGGCAAGTTGTCACACCGCTCATTGTAATTGAAACAAGATGGTTCAAATCACCATATGTTGGTGAAGACAATTTCAATGTTCGAAAGCAGATATCGTAAAGTGCTTCATTATCAAAACAAAATGTTTGATCAGTATTTTCAACCAACTGGTGAATACTTAATGTGGCATTGTACGGTTCAACGACGGTATCAGACACTTTTGGTGATGGGAAAACCGAAAATGTCGACATTATTCGATCTGGATACTCTTCACGAATTTTCGAAAGAAGCAATGTACCCATACCAGATCCGGTACCACCGCCCAATGAATGGGCTAACTGAAAACCTTGCAAACAATCACAATCTTCAGCCTCTTTGCGGACAACATCCAAAACAGATTCAATCAATTCAGCTCCTTCAGTGTAGTGACCTTTTGCCCAATTATTGCCTGTCATTTAAGGATGAAAATAATATTTTTCATTAAAACAAATATTCGTGTCGATTGGATACAGTGGATTTCATTATTTGGACAATATACAGCATACCTGCGCCTGATTGACCGAAAACAAAATTGTCGGGACGAAAAAGTTCACCATACGGAGACATTCGGACGGAATCCATTGTACCTATTTATTTAAATCATTTGAGACCATTTGAGATCATATGAGATCATTTGATATCAATCAACATACCTGGTTCCAAATCCACCAAAATTGCCCTAGGCACATATTTACGACCATTTGCCTCTGTGTAGTAAACATTGATGCGTTCCAATTGTAAATCATTATCGCCATGATACATTCCTTTTGGATCGATGCCATGCTCATCAGATACAATTTCCCAGAACTGAAAATAAAGGAAATCATTTTTAAGAAAGAAAACACCACTCGGAATAATGTATATCGCGTGATTCTTCGAAAAAGAACGAAACGAAAGTAAATATATAAATAAATACATACATATATATAAATAATATAATATATAGATATGTCACATGCCGGTAATTTTCTAGTACCGGGAAATTACATAATTCGAAACGGTAATTGAATGTTCATAAGTCGAACGACAAAATAAATTGTATTTTTTTTTTATCGATACATACCTTGGAGCCAATTTGATTCCCGCATTGACCTACTTGCAAATGAATAATTTCCCTCATGTTTTGTAGTCTTTAATATTTTTTTTGTAACCTATAATTTTAAAATCAATAATTTAGCAAAATCAATATATTTAAGCCGAAATTAAAAAAAAAAACATAATAACAAAATGAAGGAACTATGTAACAACGACCTGAATGAGTGGATAGAATATATCTAAACTGAACGTTAACGCATTGTCACACTTTTGAATACTTTTACGACACAGAAAGTTCTAGAATAGGTAAAAAACCAGAAAGTTTCAAAAAAGGTAAAAAAAAAAATAATAACAAGAAAAAAGAAGCGAGTTTCGTGAATTGGGCAATAAAATGACTGGATAATAAATAATTATCGAATATGAATGATGTGTGGGTCGCTAAAGTTGATATTGTTCTATGTTGTTCACTCCAAAAGGTTAAATGTTGTTGATAAAATTCTGCACAAAGCATAAAAAACTACAAAACTATTCACTTTTGGTTTTGTGTCAATGTATACCCCTGTACAGTGAACAATGTGCATTCAGAATTTTGAATTACATTGGATTTAAATGACTATGAAATGCAATACTTAAACTATAACTCACACAATCAGTTCTGTCTAGTTGCAATTCTCGAATTCACACATTTTTTTTCGTCTTTCAATTCTTCTTCTTCTCACTGGTTTTTTTTTCTTTTCTTTCAATGTCAAATTGATCTGTGTGTGAATGTGTAACAACGCGACACAATCGCCGAATACTAGTATCTAAAAGGAATCGGCAAATGACTTTTTTTTTACTGCACACATGTTGAACAGTTCATACGTAAGTATGTACTCAATCGAATCAGGCCAGACTCGCGCTACTACTGAAATAAACAACACAAACTTTGTAATACATGAATTGACACATAGATCACTTTTGATATTAGTTCAGTGTGCCATTGTATCGTCATTCGATCATTGTTTGTATTTTGTATTGTATTTGAAATTTCGTATCGTTTTCATTAAATGTTATATATGTTTTATGTGGAATGAAATGAAATGAAATGAAATAACAGCCAAGTTTGAATTAAGTGACAGAGGCGTGAGAGTTAGCAACTAAACAAATAGACGCATAAACACGATACTTGAGCATAATATTATCGCTTACAAAGATATTTTTTATTTCTATAGATCTTAGAAAATAAAAAAGAAACAGGCACAATTCGATGGTACCGAATTCGATAATATGCACCACAGGTCGTACCAAACTGAAAAATTGTTATCAAAAACTCTGCGTTTTCAATCGATCCGAGTCAGTGTTAATCATAGGGGATGAACCTCGAGGGTACTTCATTACAACATTAAAGTATGCGACTTGGTGTATTTTTTCGTTGCATTTCTGGGGCGAGCTAAGGTTTGACGGTTTTTCGATGATGCGCGTGCCTTTTCACCGTGAAGTTGTGCTTCATACCGAAAGGAAAAAAAGCTATATGAAATATAGTAATGCACCTGCGGTGCATAAAAAGCGCCCGATTATCTGACCTGGTAATTTATTTCGATGGCCTTTCGTTTCAATGAAACATTACTCCCATTCACGCAGGTCAACATAGAAAGAAAAGTAGACATCTTTAAACGTCGATATATTGTATTATTGTGTTTTTTTCTTTTCATTCGTTCTCGTGTGTACCCACCCGAACTATATGCATCGCTAACATTCACGAAAACGTCTAAGAAAAATACATTTTTGTATATCAGTAAGCGTGCGTGTGTCAGATTTGAAATGTTTGAATACTAGTCTGCTTGCTGTCTATAATCGCTTTCAACCGAAACGATGATCTGTTGCTACATGAATATCATTGCAACGAATTCTCATCCGAATTCTATTCTTTTTTTTTTTCTTTATCCGTTTACATAGGTATTTTTTTGCATGCAACCAAGACTATCAACAAATCATAGTCTACAGACGCATAGAGATCATATCAACTGAATGCTGGCTCTGGCGAGATATGAAGAATGAAGAATGAAGAATATGTATACAGATACTTCTTAAATATCGATTTTCAGTTCAGCATCGCATTCGGCTTTGAGTGAATGCTTTGTCAACCGGGCCATTCTATGGCAAATGAAATGTTTATTTTAGACGGAAAAACAGTGCTCGAGGAAGAAAATAACGAATGACGATGAGTCGCTCAATGAAAAATAAATATTTAGATTAACTTTCTTTGTATATTTTGTGTGTATGAAATGAAAAAGACCCCATGCATCATTGACATATTATCACAACTAGCAAACCCATATTCATTGGGACTTTAACTCACTGAAATCCACAGCTTTCGTGCAATGGGATCTGAATGGTTGTGTCAACATACCAGCAACCAGCACACAGGCATACTTTCAAAAAAAAAAAAAATAAATAAATAATAATCGAAAATAGCCGTGGCACATTGTCATTGACATGAATGATGTTCATGTTATGTGCGGCGGCTCTCATAGCTAAGGATGGATTTTAAAATTGAAAAACCATTTTGATTGTTTTCCTCAATAAACCTTTAGATTTTTATAGGATGCATGAAATGCAAATTCTGTATCAATACATGATGAGATTGATATGATCAATACCATAGCATATTATTATTATTGTATTATTGCATTATTGTTATAGTCTACACAACGGACATAAGTAGATTCTTTTTCTTCCAATTTTTTTAATTTGATAGTTAAATGCATTTACGATATGTTTACGATACACGATAATACACAATATCCATGGATGCATTCTAAAGAAATAAAATGCTAACGTTTCAGTGTGTTATCGTTCGTTGTTCGTTGTGCATGCAATGGTATGAACTAGTCAGGAGTCATGAGTGTTCAAAATACTTCATCCCACACAATCAACTTTCCGCATCATTGATCCGCCGGCATGCCACTAAAAACAAAATTTAAATCTAAATTAGCTGATGGAGTTCAGCCGAATTAGCTTAGCGACAAAATGAATGAATGGCGAATGTGAAAATGAAAAGCAAACATTAGTTTTTATCAGTACAAATGCATTAAAAAAGCGGTCTCTTGTATTGCTTGCACTTTCATTACTGTACGCTGTATGGGAAAATGAACATTGAATGGAAAATATGTTAGCAACAATACAGCATTAAATTCTCAATGAATTTAGAAAATTAAAAGCATTCGCTTTCGAATTCTGTATACGTTAATAAGCGAATTTAAAACTTCGCATTTTATTCAATTTGCATTTTATTCAAAAACAGAATCGCAAAATGGAACCAAAAACATTCATAACAACAGCAACATCAACTTTGGCGTCAATTGAAAGTGCGTGCAAATGGATATTCAACCCTTGTGCCCTAACAAAGCCTCTACTACCACTTAACATTGTCTAGCATGAGCAATGGATATGAATGGAAAATTGTGAGTCGTAGGTCGGAACGGCCAATTTACAATAAAATGAGTTTTGGTGCCGTTCATCAACCGCCAGCTAATACCTATAACTTAAAACTCTTTTATTTAATGTTTTTCCCTTTTTTTTTTATACGTTCAGTATGAAGGGAATGGAACCATTGTTCAGAATTTTCACACTTTTGCAATTTTATGTATGGAAAAATATGAGTTGCGGTTATGCATTTGAAAACCCCAACAGCTTTCTGGGAATGTTGATTTATGGCCATTGTTGAACGTATTTTCTAATACATTTTGTCTGCACACATAACATTTTCAAGCAACGGAAAAGTAGTACGAAGACAGAAAAAAATATATTATATAAATAAATAGAATGAAAATATATAAAAATAAAAATCCATTCGGAAAATAGAAAATTGAAAAGAAAAAAAAATAATATGAAATATGAATATGAGTCCCATGTTCCATGGTGTTGCTTTTATAAGCGTCGTCTAAACAGATCAGTCTATCATCCGTTGTCTCATGCAAACCGTTGTCTCTTTGAAAACTGGATGGAAATGATAGTAGCGCCAACATCGAATGCAAATATTTTTTTTGATAGCAGCCAACATATTGAGGTTCGACATGCAATCGTAAATGTAATAGCTTCGTTTCGAAAAAAAAAAAAACAAATTCGTATATACTCCGTCATACGATTTCAATGAGATATCGGCGACAATTTACGACAATTATCGTTTTCTTGTGCCCAATTCGAAAATGAAAGACTGAGTGTAAAACGATGTTAAAAAAACCGTGGCTCGTGTTCGGTTCATGCACTCATCCACCGTATGGTGAATGAGTTTTATACATTTCCAGAACGCATTTAACCGTTAAGCTCTTCACATATGTGAACGCACGCCGATTTAAATCAAAGCTACTATGTGTTACAGAAAGCACTTTAAAAAGGCGGCAAAACGAGTCAAATGGAAACATCGTAGTACTTCAGTTTGATTTATGGCTGATATTAGCTGTAAGATAAAATGCAAAAAAATTTCATTGAGCATTTTGAGGTAAATAGCGCCTGTGGTTCTTTCTAATTTTCAAGAGAATATGCCTAGGTATTTTCAGGAAACAAAATCAATTTGAAGTAATCTTTTAATGTGTGGGGTGGATGATTACAATCACGATTATTATCTATTTTACGGCAAACAATTTCTCAAAATAAAATCTCCAAAATGCAACATACAGAGCAAAAAGCTTTTGTACTGAGCTTTTTGTATATTATTAAAACAAGATAACGGAATAATGAAATTCATTGTCTATGGATTTTTCTGGTCATACGTTACATTGCTGGATGAACAAAAGCACGGTAAAAACCTCAAAACAGAAAGAAGAAGAAAAATATTTGGAAATAAATAGCTAAGGTGGCTAAGGGCTAAAAAATGAATTTATTCATTGTCTATGCACTCAATGTGTAAAAAGTGTCTAATGTGAAAAGTTTCAGGCAAATTGTGAAAAAGTAATTTTCTATTTTGTTTCTGAAAATTCGTTTACAGTCTCAGAGGTGTCATATTTTAAAAATGATGGGTAATTTTAATGTAACGAATGACCACTTAATGATATTGAAAGTCATAATGTGATGAACATTGAACATTTACATATTTTCATTTTTTAATTCATTTTCTTTTGACTCAAATACCATGAATGGAAATGATTAGAGGATTAACGAGCGATCAATATCATATCCAATTTCTAGATGAATATTCATTTATATTTTTATGTTGGTTCTTTCATTGATGTGACTATAGTCATACCTTTTGATGCCAACTTTAATAGATTTTCCAATATTTTACTAGATTCAAAATGCAGATACTAGATTGAATCCCATACTGGATTTTGATGAAATTTTCTTAAATGCATTTTCTTAAAAACTCAAATTAGTACGTTCGTTTCGCTGTGAAATTTCAACGTCTCAGCGATTGATGTATTTCACCATTTGGACACGTTACGCGCAAATATTCGCCTCCAAAAGGCGGAAAAACATTTACATCCGGGTATGGAAGCTGAGATGAAAAAACTCCTTGGCCAGGAGTCCTGGCTGAAAATAGACTCGACCAAGAGATGTTTGAAGATATGTTCGCAGAATTCTTCGGCACTTTTTTTTCTTCAATCTCGGCTTTTTTTTTATCGATTCTTGATATTGCTCTCGATTTCCCAGATAGTCCAATGGATTATATTAACAACTGAACTGAACATTTCTACATATTCAACAGCTTTTTCTGTGTTGTTTTGGAACAATTCTCGGACTGGTTGGAAGTCAAAAATTCTATGCGCATTGTTGAACAGAAAGGTTCGTTTGATACGGCTGCAAACTCTTCAGCAGTTTTTGAGCAATTTGGCTATGCGAAAACCTACTGCTCGACTGAAAAATCTGCTAAATGGAGGCACAAAATGTCCCATTCAATGAATTCGAAACTGTTGAATTGAACTCATTTTCAGTTTTCCTGGCTCATCGGCTCTAGCGGAGCATATTTTCGCAAATGCTAAAAAAAATTGGAAGCGAGAATCGTCCCAGCTTCAAGTCTCTACTCTTAATTCAATGCTACAATAATTGAAGTGTAACATGGAGTGAAGTTGCATTGATTTCTTCAAATTCTTCGAAACACGCCCAGATTTGTTACAGAAAATTTCATCTCAAGACTAATATGACTTCAAACAGCCGCAGTCAGCCTATGTTAGTCCGATGTTAGTGCAGTATGCTGACTCAGATTCAGTTTGATATTCTGGATTATACTGGATTTTGAAAAAAAAATTCTAAACAAATATACTGGATTTCACTCAGCGAGAGTTGGTATCATTTGTCATACCTAAGGGTCCCATTTATCCTGTATTTCGCGAGATTATTCTATTTTTTGTGACAAATCCTGCCAAAAAATCAATCATTAAACGTTCTTGGAAAACCTGTGAATACTATCATTTATCCTGCAGGATAAACACATGCGTTTGTATTACATAGAGACAGTAACCACTTTTCAACGCATGAAATAAAAAAACAAAATGGAATTCAAAAGAGCAAATTCGCATAAAACGCTGGCAACACGAAATACAAAAACAGAGCGTCATCCCATAAATGTGGTTTTGCAGCTTTGAGAGAATTAAAAATAGAGAGCATTTGGGCAAAATGATCTAGAGTGCATATTTTTCATAATTTTCAAATCGAATCACATCTACGTAATGTGGGAGGCATACTTTTACGAAATTCGTCTGCAGCCGAATGCAAGTTACATTTTTTGCCACTTTTTCCGTTTTCTCGCCGCAATTTGTCACTCATGATGATTTTTTGTAATCTACATATTTACATGACAATTTTCCGTTCGGATTGAGTTGCAACATTCTGAATTCGAATTATTAACGTGAATGTGTCTGAAATTTGTTGGTTCTAATGTTGGAATTGTTTGCATTTTACATATTATTATTTTTTTAATGAAAAAAATAGCCATGGCCGAACATTTTAGAATCTTGAACATGATCAGGACAAAGGATGGTACAAAATCTTGTACGTATCTGTAAATTTGTAAGTAGGCGTGATGCTGCCGATTGAAATACCTTGAACAAAACCGAATGCCATTGATGAGTAATGATATGAAATAGCCGAACGTGAACACAAATTTTCATTTGCAGGGAAGTTGAGAAATTTGAATTATATGTATATTAATATTATTTCAATTGGTCTCTTTGGATATTTTAATGTTTTTCGTTTCCTTTGTTAACAACGGAAACAGAATCATGCAAAATATGAAGTGTACGCTGTATACTCGACACCGGTTGCCAAAATGCTAAGTGGACCGAAAATGCTGTAATTTTTCATTTATTTATTTATCTGCTTGTGAAATGACTGCAAAGCTCAACAGAAATGGCATAACGACTCAAACTACATGCTGGACAATAATTGTACGAATGTATTCAAGCTCAAACGTACAATGTACAACGTACAACGACACGAGCGTGTACTATATGGAATGTGGATGGAAAATAAACGATACAAAACAAAACAACAACAACTAAAACACAAACAACAATAACAGCAATATATCTATAAACCATACCAGCCATATGGAATGAGTATTGTGAATTGCGCGCCTGTCACAACAACCACGTGTTAAAAACCAGTGAAGCTGTTACGATACAACGCATAAACAATAGAGGGTACACAAATAATAAACCCAACAACAAGCATATCAAACCGTTTTCGATCTCCCTGAATAGAAAATGCGTTCGAATATTGCATTTGCTTTTGATTGTTCATTGATCGAAAGTGAACACCATTTTGAAATCATCATTCAATCTGTAAAATTTCTTTTCAATTTTTGGTTGAATCATTTATTTCAAATTGGTGGGAAGTAAGTGAACGACTATTGGTTTATTCTTATCATTGTTTTGGTTACTTTTTCGTTGCCACAAATTTCATTTACTATTCGTGTAGCATGTAGCCGGTTGGTATGAATGAGTGGATAGTGAACAGTAGTTGTGAAAGCACCCACTTCGATTCGATGGATTGGTTGGAAACTCCGCCCTTGGTAATTTCACCATTAAATATTTCGTATATTGCATGCATGTTTTACTTCTATGCATTGATAGGATAATGCATTATTTGAATGTGTACGGTTCAAGTGGATTTTATTGAAT
This sequence comes from Mayetiola destructor, assembly GCA_000149185.1. Classification (NCBI taxonomy): domain Eukaryota; kingdom Metazoa; phylum Arthropoda; class Insecta; order Diptera; family Cecidomyiidae; genus Mayetiola; species Mayetiola destructor. The sequence continues at coordinate 1,710,730 of GL501518.1, forward strand.
GGGTGGCATTGGTTACGTTGTATTCATAACATCATTATTATGAACATGCATTGAATAAACCATGCTAAAATGTGCATTTATCCACCAGTTTTCATCATAGAAGATTTTTTGTCATTTATTTTGGTTTTTCCTCTTATTTTCGTAACGTTTAACGCTTTGGAAACCGATTTTCTATTTATTTTATTGTTTAGTTCTTATATCAAATATCAAATAAGTTATTTTCAATGGGTTTTCTTCGCTTTGTTTCGATTGTTTCTTCCTTTTTGTTTTTCGTTGCAGGAAATATTTTTCCACGCAGCCAACCAATTCGGCTACATGATGGTTTTGCCGTACATACAGTGCACTGATGCACATACAGTCAAACGTGTAGCGCTTAAATTTCAAATTCCAACATTGAATCCGGTTGAGAATCTGTGTCGTGTGGCTCAGCACACACAGAATGAAAATGCTGTCGCATAAACGAAACATAAACGAATTGCATGGATGGAAGCAGAGATGAGCATTATGGATGGATGAGAGCAAGTAAACTGATTTCTACAGCGCCTTGCAGCGGTTGTTGATAGCATTTTAGCAGTCAAATCGTCAGTATATAACCGGCATTTGTGTGTATACTACGTAAAATAATATTCGTCGTCATCGTTTACGGTGTCTATTTTTTTCAATTATTTACGAAAGATTGAAATGGGATTATCAATCGTTGGTGTAACAAATTCATTGTTATTTTTCGATGTGGTTCGTGCGGGTTATTCAAATTATATGTGATTTTTTTTTTTTTTGAAAAATGAATAAATCATCTGCTAATATGTTTTATAAGATTCAATAATATTTTGAAGGACTTCTGGACGGCATCAATTTATACGATCAAGGTGATACACTTGACGTTCACATAACGCAGTACAGCATTAATGATCATTCCTAGATGAAAAAGCTTTTTTGCCAGTTTCAACGTACTTAACTTTGAATCTTTCTCATTATCTCAACTGGTATTTTGTTAGGAAATCTTTTTATTTCATGTCGCCGAATCCCATTTCCACGATATACAAGAAAAAAGTTAAAGCGCTTCGTTCAAAACAGCAAAAGGTTCTTTGAAGGTCCAAGAAGCTAAAAAACAAGGGCGGTGATAATGACAAAATAATTATTGGTCTCTTCTTTTGGATTCAAGAAATGAATGCGATTCATTTATATGAAAATAATTTTGGAAAATGGGAAGTTAATGGAAAAATTAAATGATTTCGATATAAACAACCATAAATAAATGTGAAACATGCATGCATTGCAGTTGAGCTAATATTTATCGTGCGTGAAATCAAATTCAATTGCCTTCATGAGCGCATACAATTTTAAAAAGGTCAAAACATACAAAAAATAGAATATGAACTCATTGAAAAGAGAGCAAACTGCCAACATGCCACACCAAAATAAAAATAAAAAGCAAATGAAATGTATGCACAACAGACCGAATATTTGGTGAAACATAAAATAATCGGAAATTAGTCAATCGAATGAATAATGTTCACAGAAAAGCCTCCTTCAATAGACTGCAAAATAAAATGGTTTATACTTTGTGCTAAATGTTTGTCAGAAAATTGACAATATTGTTGGCTTGATGATGTGTCAATGCCCTGTTTTTGCCTCAACTGTTGTTAATTTATTTCACGGAATATTTTTTGCTCCTTTTAATTTTGGTCTTCGTTTTTTTTTTTTTTTTTTGATTGAGGTCCATTGTTATGCACCTAAAAAGCTATCCGATTGGATATACAATTTAAAATTCATGAATTTTATGAGCATATTTGGAAGCACCTGTCGTTCGAATTTGTTTATAACGATAAAAACAATTTAATGCGAATTTTGCGAAACCACTAAAATACAATTCTCTGGATAGAAAGTATGCAAACGGGCACTGAATTGAAACGAATCAAACAAAAAATAATGATGATATTGGATTAATCTGTGAATAAGGGCAGTAAACAAAGCTTTCATAGATGTAATGCTTTTATCAATATTGTTTAATGTCCAATTTGAAATACATCATCATGCAGTTAGCATAAGGTCTGCTCATTTGAGAGTACTCCGCGGGCGGAAGTTCGAAATGGAAAAGTAATCCATCTGGAAAAATGCCTAATTAAATGCCAAGAAAACCGGAATACAATCTCATTCAATTACCCTCATTTTGTATAGTGAATTTTTTCCATTGCATGAAATAAGCAAGCCTTGAGAGCAGCGGTCAACTTTCTACATTCAAAGCAAAGTGAAACGAACACAAATACAAATGCAAAATTACTAAATTCAAAACAATAATAAAAAAGAACCATTTGCTTTGGCAACAGTACAGTATTTTATACATATACACCGCCCGAAAACTAGGTAGTAATGCTTGATGAATGATTTCGAAATATAAAAAACCGTTATTTATTTATGAACAAATAATTTTCACAAATGGATGTTAGATTGACAAAATATTGATGTGCGAAACCGTAGGCTTAAATTCTGATGCGTAGCTGCACGTAATTCAAGGAAAATTAATGTAAAAATTTGAACCAAATCGTGATTTCGATCTTCGAAATAAAAAGCTTTGAACATATTATCGTACATTTTGACACAGAAAAAATGCTATCTAATCAAAGAGCCTGGAGTGCTCGCTTCAATTCCATAAACATGCTCCAAGATATGAACGACGTGTAAAAATTCGGAACATCCAAAAAACCGAAAATCTTTTGATTTTAAAGCTTGATGTTATACATCAAGCAATATAATTGTTGGTATGGCATTCCGGAATTCAAGTTATATGAGTCTCTTCATTTTCCATTTTCATAATTATTATGCATGAAAAATCTCATATTCGATAAGGCAGTAAGCATTAAACTTAAATTTAATGAGTTGAATAATCGGAAGTGTTAAATCTAGACATTTCACATTTCACATCTCATATCGCACATCGCACATCTAAGTCTCAATTCAAATCATCTAATGTAAATCAAAAATTATCGATCAAATTCATTTGTATCATATTTTCGAGATTTGCATTTCTCTCCGAATTTTCGAGCCAGGCATTCTTATCGAAAAATCAAAAGCACATTAAAGCTCATAATTGAATTGTGGATTGGTTTTATTAGTGAAATAAATGGATCAATGTTTTCAAATCGGCTCTATAAATAGAGTAGTTTGGGCTTTTCGATCTGTCCAGTACAGTGTCCAGTGCAACAATTCAACATTTTTTCTCTTCTATTGAAAACAATTAAGAAAAAGAAAATTCAATCAATATCAGATGTGAAGCTGGTTCATTCTAATTGAATTGTCAAAATGAAATATGATGCCAACCGAAACAAAAAAAGAGAAAATAAGAATTACATTTGAACATTTGGTCTGCATGCTCGGAATATTAGTTCAAATTTGTAATTTACTTGAGCGGCCACCATGACTTGGATTCATTTGTCTTGATTTTGTTCTCGTAATAGAAAAATAATACGCGCGCCGTCTGCAGTTGTCATTTGCAATAAAATATATTTAGTATTTACGAATAAGCGCCCGCTCGAATTATTTTTTGTTGCAAATGTTTTCGTTTTATTTGCAATTCAATTCTTTTTTTTTTTATAACTTTAACTGCATTCGGCGTCTCATTTTTCAGTTGCGTTGCATTTTCGAAACTAAAATTTACACACTAAATAAACGAAAGAAACATATTTTCGGAGACAGTTAATGAAAAATAAACATGTCGATTTCAATGCGTTATTTTCAAACTGTGCTGACATGAAACTAATGGAATGATTTGGACTAAATTTGGGCTGAGTTTTTATTATCGATTGCAAAAATTAAAGGGATCGGATGGAGGAAGAGGGGCCGACGATCTTAATCCGCTTTGCGCATATTTCATGTATTGTTATTGAAGCTGTTCGCTGCTAGTTGCTGTCGACTGTAAACATGAAATGATAATAAAGAAAATAAGGAAATATCCAACAAAAAGCCAAATTAAAAAACACAAAAATGTTCGAACTTTGCAAACTGAAAATTAAAAACTATTTCACAAATTCGCATATGTTGGAACTTCGAATGACTTAATTGTTTTCTTTTTGTTGATTGTTTTTTTTTTTTCGTTTATCTGGTGCCGTCGAACTTCAAAAGACTTTAAACCAAAACAAGAATATTTCAGGAATTGTGTTCTCATTTCAGATATAAACATCCAACCAAATCATATACATTAAACAAAACAAGAGGAATTTGGAATGTGTATACATTGGATTTAGCGAAATGAAGTAAAATGTTCGAAAGGAGAAACAATCTAGAATCAAAAAACTATCGCTTAAATTTTTCGAAATTGTAAAACTAAAATAAAACATAAAATTATAGTAAAATTGTAAGAAACAACACGCGTTCGATCAGAATCAGCAAAGGGACTTAGGTAAACAATACATTTCAGACATAATTTAAGTTACGACAAAATAAACAAGCACACGTTCAAACTGGACCACGGAGGTTGAATTAAGGCAAAGTGAAGAAGTCCTACAATCAACATCAAGTTTGCAAGTTCCAAGTTAATAGTTGGTAATGTGTGTAGTGTGTACATGACCACCTATCAAGAATAACAAAATAATAACAGGAAATGGAAAATTGAACGGAAAATTGTACGTCAAATATTGAATGCGCTCAAATTTGTTTTGTGAAAATCGAAATATCGTCGCATTAACGCTCCATTTGAACTAGTAAAATTGAATAATTTCACCGCAAATGTTTTGAAATAATGTTTTACTCTGTATGGGAAACAAGCAAAAAACAAATAAAAAACAAACAACAATAAAACAAGGAAAAAATTGAAGAATAAGCCGAACACGCGAGGATATTTTCAAACGTGCAATATTTGGTTCATCGAATCGAAAAGTTCATATACATTGTACATTGTATACATTGTTGAATGCCATCAAATAAAGTGTTTTTATTAAACGTAAATCGTGAAATTAATGAAGTATTCTGTACAGTTTTTAGATTTTTGCCACAATCAAAAAGATAATTGATGATAAAGAAATTGCATTGATTGTTGTTAATTTGAGTCGGAAACAAGTTGAAAAGTAGCAACGAAAGAAAAAGAAAAGAAAAAAAAGTTTTAGTGCAAAATAAAATAGAAACGTTTACTCTTTGGTATAAAGTATTGTTTGTTGAATCGTTGAAGTGGTTGAACTTGAATCATTCGATTCGAAATCACGATCAGCTAACACTGGTTCGTTATTATCACCGCAAGTACAAAAACATTGTTCATCGTTCTTTGTATCACATATTGTATAATACGTGAGAAAAGTGCCCCAAAAAAGCGTTAAACTTTATTATTCCTGAACTAAGCATTCGAGTAAAAATAAGTTCACAAACGCAACCCGACGCGAGCCCATCGGTTGGGCTACGCTTAGTCGGGCTATTACCGTGTGCTGTTTGGTCACCAAAAGTTCCAAAACCGAATATAGGCGGCCAAATTCGCACTACACCATATACAACATCATCTGTAGCGATCCGATCGGCAAGTATTGTAGCCGATCCATCAACATCAGCACATCATCCGAATATAAATCGTTTGTTTGGAACAACTCGAAATAATATCAACGAAACACCATCAACATCGTGCCGCTGTACAAATAATACGCACACATCAACCCAAGTGACAACCGAACAAACAACATCAACGGGCACCATCACAAGCCATACACCAATCAATCAACAAACGATCAACCAACGTTCATTAAGATCGATTCCATCGGCAAGTGTTGCACCAACAAATCCCATGCTTTTGGTACCGTTTGCTGCAATGCCAGGCTTTGTTCCCATTCAAAGCCAATATCCATCTGTTGCGCCCAATGGAGAATGCATTCAGGGTAAAATATTACAAATTTTGTGCCCTTTGGATAGAATAAAAATTTCAGCCTTTTTCGATACATTGCTTACGCACATTGGTTGTACATAATGCATTCAATTTTCAATTTTATATTCAGCTTCAAATGCATTGCGGTTGAATGAAAGGGGTCGAAAATGAAAACGAAAAAAAAAATTAAAAAAAATAAATTCAAAAATTTCCATCATTATATTTCAGCGTCACAACCACAATCGCTTAATCAAGCTGGAACATCTTTAATGCTACCATCAACTCATGCCATACACAATACCGTATCACACACAAATGCCATTTCACCTGCCACTTTTATCGCATCAGGATCATGCAATGAACAAATTTCAAAGGTAAGCGCATTCAACGTTCATTGTCCCCATTATATTCACATTGAAAAACTTTGAAAAACTTTTATTTTGAATGAAGGAATCGAGAGTCGACTCAAGTCAAAAGCGAGACTATGCAATTTTAATTGTATTAAAAATATTTCTGTACACAATTTGTTTTCTTTCTATTCATTTTTGTTCCAATTTTCTCGTAATATGAAATGGCACAATGAAAATTAATGGAAAAGCGTTCATTGTGGATGTCGTGCGAATGAAAATACATGTCACAACGTCATTCACCGTTGAATCAATGGCAAAACTGTTCTCTCAATTGAAAACGACGAATGACAAAATTGCAAAAAGAAAAAAAAAATTGAAATTGAAATAAAATAATATGAAAATGCTGTGTAGTGAACTATTGTTAGCGTTAACGAACGACAAAAAAATTACAATGCCTTCGAGACGATTGTATTTGTGTTTTGTTTTTAATTTTTTTTTTCAAAAATTGCTTATACTCTAATTGCTACATAAAATCACGAAATGAATTATCTCTTACATTTTCTCTTTTGATTTGGCGACTATTCTGAGAGTCTCGAAACACGGGGTTTACTGTTACTAGAAATTCTCATTAGTCGGAATAATTTCAAATCTTTGTCCAGATGGCGAACCTCTTACAGCTCAACCAGTGAAAATACAAAATGAAACACAAGACCGTCATTTTATACAATAATAATCAACGTCACATCCGCACGTTAAAATGCACGAATTTACTAATTAGCTATAAATATTCCAAGACAATTCGAGCATCAAATTTAGACATGTCAAAATCTGAGACTCATTTCAAGCAATCATTGCATTGTGCATTCTCTCGCAGTTAAATGAATTGCGTTCAAGCATTTACACAACGTAACCCATAATATGTACCGCATTGTTACGCGAGCCATTTGAATTTTGTTCGAAATGATAACACCATTTTCTCAACCCTATCAGTCAATGTTTTAAGTGAAACAGTCTCAACGGAGTCATTATTCAACGTTGAGACTCTATCAAATTTATTAAATCGTAATTTATTTTACAATGCTTTCGTATATTTCACGGCGGAAGAAAAATGAACGATAGTAGCCACAGCCAAAAACAATAATGAAAATTAAAATGGAAATGATAAAGAAAAAGAGCGGAAGAAGCGTCAAGATCGAACGAACACCAGACCACTGAATTATGGAGAGAGAGAGACTGATTGTCAATGTTCATAAAATATCTTCATCAATATTTCATTTCGAATTTTGCCAGTGAATGGTTGGTGACATTATTTGTGAATAAAATTTTCTCCAGACACAACATTCAGCTAATGGTATTTGATGTTAAACAGTGAACATCGAACACTGCACAAAAGTAAATGGTTCGTATCCAATTTCTTAGTTGTGATGGTTGTATATTACATTTTACACCAAATTTACAGCAGGTACAAATCAATCAAATTTATGTGCAATACTTCTGTTATTTTTTCAATTATATGATGCGGATGTGTCGATGTTGTATTTTCCCAAGGAAACTGTAATTTTAATATTCATTGATTTGTATTGATTCGGAAGGGGAGTTTTTTTTATCTGTATTCGGCGCAGTTCCGATTCAAATAAACAATAAAATGAACCATTCATTTTTTGCTCTTACTTTTAATTTACATATTTTATTCATTGAATTTAATCCATTTTTTTTTTGTATGGTATTTTATTCCGATTGAATCATTATTATTGTTGAAATTGTTGTTCTGATTTTAATTTTTACATGATTTGGAGCATTCATCGCCTTGGCAAATATCGCATGAGGAAATTGATGGGATTTCATAAAAGTCTTTGGCCGATTTAGCTGAAATTGAATTCAATTGGAATTATTAGAAAACCGAAGTGAGAATATTTTTTTTTTTGTGATATTGATCAGAGCAGGAAATACTTACAGCTGTCATAGTAATCATAAAGACGAACCGCAACTGGTTTATTTTCAGCGACTTTGTGAGAACGATAACCGTCTACTTCAATGCAAATTCTGTCGTTCGGTAGCATTTGATCGAAATAAATATCAGCCACAGTTTCACCTCGCTTTGTTTCAACCAATTTCACATGAGGCACATGCAATTGTGTTGACAATTTATCCTTTTCAATGATGAAACCGCTTGGCATTCCAACCTCTAAAATAACCATGTTCGATGGTTTATCTTCGTTGTAGCTGCGAACAACGAATTTAAATTGATTATTATTTTCGAATCTAACATTTATCGATTAAGCTGATAAAAATGTAACTGACCTTGAACAAACCTCAACAGTTAAATGACCAGGTTTGAAATCACTCACTTTAACATTCAAATCAAAAACAGCCGGAATATCTTTTTCCAGCAAATTATATCGGTAAGATAGTTGAAACAAGGCGAATCCATGTCCACTTGCACTTAATCGTACATTTCGTGTTTGGGCTGGCAAATCGACAGTTTGCAGGACTAGGGCATTTTCTCGATTCACACTAATGAATGTTTCATTGATTGGAACATCCAGTTGAACAGTCATGTGGACATTATTATCTTTGGTGGATAAGTTTTCTGCATATTTGGCCAATGCCTCCAATCCTATTACTGTGTCTTGTGTTCCAACAAAACCACCTTGATCGTTTCGTTGTGCCAATAACCACTTGAAGTATGGTAATGCTTCAGCCAAACGTTTTGCTTCAATTAATGCTAATAAACCATACGATGTCATTTCAACATTGATTGATTTTGATTGGACTGCACCCGATTTATTTGATTGAACCCACCATTTATGTTGTTCTAAGAAAATAATTCAATGCATGATAATAATGAATAAATTTGCTTTGAAATGAATATGGATTCATTATACATGGCCAAGGTTAACCTACCTTTAGTTATGCTAGAAGCAACAAGACTATCTAAAACTTCATCTTTCTTGGGATGATTGGCCAATTGAAGGGCGTATGCTGCAATTGCTTTTGCATATATATTGTCGATATCTTGAACATTTTCTGCAACATATGTAATGGATTTATTAACGGCTGCTTCGTGTTTCCATTCTTTTGAGCCTTCCTGAAATAAATAATAAATGATTTGCAAAAATTTAATCGCAATGAGCGGATCTGTGCAGAAAATTTACTTTGTTTCTCAAAAATGCGATTGCTGTGTATGCAGTCAAAGCGATTCCTTTGGCCGATCCGCCTTGCATTACACTGTGCGATATTGATCCAAATTCTGGGAAACTGCCATTATCCGCTTGAATGGTAGCCAACCATCCAAGAGCTTCGTTTATTATTTTTGAATCGATATCAATGTAATTTTCAGCTTGTTTAAATGATTTTGCTACAAAAGCCGTTAACCATGTACTTCCTTTGCGATCCAATTTACCAAACGAGCTAAATGAACCGTTGCTATGACGATAAGTTAATTCACGTTGATATCCACTTGTCAAATATTTAATGGCTTTGTTTTCGATAGCTGGCTGTAATGTTCCGGCTACCTTAAGATAATCCAATGCAACAATATTTGGCACAAATTTTAACATATTTTGTTCACCACAACCGGTCGGTAGACGTATCAATTGATGTAAATTCTGAATGGTTCCACCCAATAAGTCACCGAGTGCATTAACATTTATTTTTAATGATCCTTCAATGGCATTTTCAGGAACGTCAATTTCTTGTACCGAATTAAATTGTTGAGTTTCACGCAAATCAACAAATAACGCTTTGTTTATAAATTGTGGAACACCTTCTGGCTCAACAAGCAATAAACGTTCAATTGCATCACCAGCTATTGCAGATGTTGCCGTTACTTTAATTGGAATTTGACCAACCTGATTAAATTTAACAATAAAATTGACGTTGACACCACTATTTGATGCAACGGTTAGTTTTCGTTTGCGAATAAATTTTACGTCTTTTTCGTCGTCGATGAATTCAAAATCATCGTTTTCATTATGAATGGTGAGTTCGGCCTCAACATTGGATTGTAAATAATTAAATAAAACAACTGGTATGGAAACCACTTCATCACGCTTCACGGAATATGGTAGATTCAATGAAACGAAAAATGGTTGGAAAACATTCAGCGTTTTTGGATTTTTCGTCAGACCAAGACCAAATTTCGAATTAACTGAAAATCCTGTAATAACCCAAGATGTAATTGTGTCCGGCACCTTCCTTTTTAATGTTTCAGATCCATTCGTACTAAAACAATTTAAAACAAAACATAAAACGTCAAATCATTGATTTTGCAGTCATTTGTTGTTGTTTTTTTTTTTTTTTGATTAAAGTCATTACTTGTTGACATCAAAATCTTCCCATAACCAGGTTTCTGGAAACTCTGTACGAATTTTCGGTGGCTCTATAGCATCTGGCGCAGATGAATTTTCAACCATGTCATTCATAGCGGTTGTTGAATAACTCGCACCCGCCATTGCATAAACGGCTCCCTTTCGATGAGCCGATACGACAGATGAAAAATGCACAGAATCATCGTACACACGATCTTGAAATGCCATTGGATATAATTTTTCTGTGGAAATGATAATAATAAAAAAAATTGTTGAAAAATATTTTAAAATTGTTTAAAAGAAATCAGTGTAAAAGTTTACTCACCCTCTTTTATCCCATTCGAGAAAAATATAACATTGCTCATATCGAATGTATTGATTGAATTTATAAAATAATAGCTACGTTTATTTGGTACAGACCATGGACCCTCACCAACGTCATAGAAATGATTTTCGTAGTCATTCATTTCGCTGACAGCATCTTGTCGGGTAAGGCCTTTGTTGCTTTTCAACAACAAAACACTTTGATCGACACCAACTAATCCAACACGAGAACCGACCTTTGTTATCACATCAATACTAACCTCACTACCCGGTTTCACTTCATTTTTAGACAATTTCAATTTTATGAAATTATTGAGATCTTCTTCAATTTGAATGCGAATTGATGTTGAAACAAATTCGCCATTATGAAAACGATAAACGATAATGTTGGCTTCTGGCACCAAATCGAATGTAGCCATAAATTTGAATACATGATAGTTTCTATTCGGTACTTCAATATTTTCTGCATAAATAACTTTGCCATGTGCAACGACTTGATATGTAAAATTTTGCATCAAATAGCTCGATTGAACCTCACAAAAAACATTCTTATCCAATGTGAGCCTGCAAATTGAAATCGATTGCCACGAATGATTAAATGTTCGGCGGAATAATTATATTTCTTTTTCATTTTCAATTACATACTTTTTGTTCAACAATTTAATTTCCAGTTCAGATGGTTCAACCACAGTATATGGATAATGGTATCCCAAGTCCAATTCTTCTCCCATGTATTTGATCTGAAATGTGATTGATAAAATAGTAACTTGTTATGCTATAAACTAAAAAATAAATTCTTTAACCTGTAAGTGAAAAGAGGAATCTTTTAAAGATGTCGAAATGCGAACATCAGCTGTTCGGTTTGCATTTAATTCGAACTTGTAATATGTAACATTCTCGTTATCCTGATAACGGTCAACGATTTTTCCGATTGTTATCCATTTGGTTTCATCATTTAATAAGACGGGCGAATCATCATGATGGCTGACAGTGACTTGGAATGTCATTGGAATTCCAGGAGTGAATTGAGTTGACAAATCCTTCGATTCAAATTTGTATCTTGTCGGAAATATAAAAATAGATTTGCTGGTACTTTGATTTCGTCCAGTTAATTCTTCAATAACTGTAGCACGCATTTCATATTCTCTTCGATATGAATTTTCAGTAAAATCCAATAAACCTAATTCTGAATCAATATCAAATTCAACGGTTCCTTTGCCATCGATTGGTATTGTTTTGATAATGCTATCTCTATTTTCGCTAGTGTGACGTGGTCGATAGTATCCGTAGTTAGCTGATGGTGTTAAGGAAACAACGGCTTCACCTTTCACTAGCTTTCCGTATGTGTATTTTGATCGAACGATGGCTCGTATTTTTCCATTTTTGGCCGAGAACGCTGTTGCTGAGTCAATAGTTACTTCAAATTTGGGCAAAACATACTCGGATACTTCAACTTCTAGAGTTTTTTTCTATTACCAGAAAATACCAGTTATAAGTGAAATGAACAATTAATAATGAAAAAAAAAAAAAAACGACAAACATCACAATTTTACCTCATTTTGAACTTGAGCTGTAAACTGCCATCGCCCCAATGTTGGCAATTCAGATAATTGTATTTCACTTGAAAAGATCCCCATTTTTTGGATTTACATTGAGCCATTGTTTGATGCGATTATTTTCCGGATCATTTAAATAAACATTCAAAAGATTATCCTTTGTTAATGTAACTGGTTTGAGTTCATAATCAAGGACCAATACACGGAATTTAATTGCTTCGCCTGGTTTATAAATTGCTTTGTCCGTTTGAATGAAAATCGATACATTTTTTGATTCAACATTTAATCTCGATTCATTTTTGAATATAATTCCTGACATTCCTTCAGCCACAAATTTATATCCTTTGTTTACATTCAAATCATCAATATGAAGCGTTATCAATTCGGTTTTATTCGAATCGATTGTCACTTCTTTGGAATTTTTATAATTTAATCCATCTTCGATGCTAAGGCGTATTGTTGTTGGAGCTGGCCTGTCATGAAGTGTTATCGCCACATTATAGTCTAAATTTGGGCGAATGTACTTCGGTGAGACAATAGTGTAAAGGCTAATTTCAAAAATGAAAATATTCAAAACAACATACAGATAGTGATTATTATTAATTTGTATGTATTTTTTTAATCAAAAATTGAATGATTTCTGATATTTGATCAAGTCCTGTTTTTCGTTAAAAATCAGGATCGTATCAAACGATCATTTCGATTCTGGGTATGAAAATGTTTATCGCCAGAAATTCAAAACAAAATAAGTTTAAAGGCAAATTTATTGAATAATAATCTTCTCGCACATATCAAGTTATTAAATTGAATTTTAGCGTGAATAATGTAACCTTCAAGGTTATTTGTGTCAAATTTTCGAATTCTATTTTGATTTGATTATTAAATTATTGTTCATTGTGGACCTTGATTTTGTTTGGTTTTTTTCTTAATTTGTTTTAATTGATTTTCTATTAAAAATCTATGTAATATTTTGTCATCAAAACCCATTATTCTATGAATTTCGATGTACTCACCCAACACAGCTTCCGTAACCAACCAATATTGTCGATATGGTAAATAGAATAGTTACCGGTGAATCCCGCAACATTTTTCCATCAATTTCAATGTATTCAAACTCAAATAGACAAAAACAACATTAACAGAAAAAAAATAAACTCAAAATTTTGAAACGAAACGAGGTCGTGTTTAGTGTCGAGAAGAATCTCAACTGTCTATCGAATCTTGTGCGAAGAATATTTTATATAGAGAGGAGAAAGGGAGACAGAGAGAGAGAGAGAGAGAGAGAGATTGAACTAAAACAAACATTATCAACCGTAAAGTTACGTGATGACCAATGACTAGTATTATTGAGACAAACGTTAATTCTCTCATTTCATTGCATTATCGCTGCTTATTTATTCTAGAAAAAGAGAACTATCAAATCTAATAAACATATAATATACGACGATCGTTCGGTCATCACAAATATACATACAGACCTCTTATATTGAAACCACAACGGAAAACCGACACTTTCGAATTACGAACGAAAAACGATCAACAAATAAGCAAAGATGAAAACAATATTCAAAATGTAACGAATGATATGCAAATGGTAGTACAATGTACAATATATAGAAGAAAAAAATAAATACAAACATACGAATTTGAAAGTTGATTTGGTGTTTTGATGTGCTCGCAATGACATATTGGTCGAATGCGACGATGTCAGTTTGTGTACAAGTCCGTACATGGGCCGGCAATTACATTTATACCTTGTTTTAACAAATGAAAATAGCAGCAGAACACACTTGTATTGTATAGGTGTTGTTTTCTTTATTTATTATTCATTTCATGTCAATGTGGATATGGATTGAACGGGAATCTCGCTTTCCGATTATTGGTATTATTATTATTATTATTATAACAATTTCATACATCTTTCATTCAGATCTTGTTTCAGATATTCACTTCATTTTTATTAACGATTGCCACCGAATGATATCTATTCTGATAAAATGTGTTCACTTTTGAATCTCGGCAAAGTATAGAAGGTTGTAGCACGAACGTCTGTCATTGAGATGGGATTGGATGTTATTTGAAAAAAAAAAAAAATAAATAAATGTCAATAAATCTATCAAATCATCATTTCAAATTTACCATTTTCATAGTAGTCATAAACAGTGATCGGAATCGGCTTTTGCTCATCAACCGAATGCATACGATAAGCTTCAAATACCGGGCACACAGTCCTATTCACAACAAAATTATCAAAATATACAACAAACACGGTATCGGCATTTTTTGTTTCGACTTTTTTGACATTGTGTGCATTTGATACATTTAGTAATGCATCGTATTCGGCTACATAGCCACTTGGTAATGACACTTCCAAAACTACCATATTCGTTTGATTCTCTTTACTTTTGAACGGTGCATAACTGAAATTTATAAAATATTAAAAAATTCCATTTCGAAATTGAATTTTGAATTATTGAAATTGATTGCAAATGGAATTTGGAATCTACTTACGTGACACAAGCATCGAATTTTAGACGAGCTGCGTTTGTATCGTCCAAAATTCGTGATTTCAATATGAACGATGAATTTCGTTCAGTTTTGTTGGTGTTATAACTATAGGATAGTTGAAATAGTGCAAAACCATGTCCATTTGCGGTTACATTGATTGCATTCACAGACGACGGTAATTCGTGTGATTGATAAATCAACACATTTTCTGGATTAACATTAAAATTTATTGGATCGATTGAATTGATTGCATCAACTGTTTTCACTATCAATTGTACGTTGTTGTCTTCAATTGAAATGCGTTCAGCAAATTTAGCCAATGCCTGTAAACCTAATACCGTGTCCTGTGTCCCAATGAAACCTCCTTTATTATTACGTTGGCGTAGCAGCCATTTAAAATATGGAAAACCATCGGAGAATCGACCACTTTCAAACAGGGCCAATAGACCATATGATGTTATTTCAATGTCCAGTGTTCTTGATGATCTGTTTGTTGCATTCATTTTCGTTGCATAACGATTCCACCATTTCGATTCATCTGTAAATGAACATCAAAACAATATTTTACTGAACAAGCAATTACGCCATGGACATTTTGTTTTTTTTTTTTCAAATGAATAACAAAACCTCGTTCGTTTGCATATTTAACAAGTGAATCTAGAATGGTTTCCTTTTGCTCATGATCAGCCAATTGTAAAGCATAGGCTGTAATAGCTAATGGATAAATATCATCTTTTTCATCTAGGGACTCTATTAAATGATCGATGGATTTCTTTATTGTTTCATCGTAAATTGATTGCAAATCCTGAAAACAAACGTCGTTTTAACACGCCATTAACACCGTACAATAAACAAAAAAACAATTAACAATAACGGTGCGTTTAGTGTATTGTTCAAGTATAAAGTATATTGAATACCTCATTCTCCAAAAATGCCGTCAAAACATATGCCGTCAATGCAACACCTTTATTTGAACCGCCTTGCATTGCCTTATGTGAAACAGTGCCCACCTCGCTAAAACTTCCATCATTATTCTGTTGTTTGCTCAACCATTTTAGTGCTTCGTTCACAATCTTTTCATCGACATCAATGAATGAGGCGGCTTGTTGAAATGATTTTGCAACAAATGCCGTTAACCATGTGCTACCCATTTTATCTGATTTTCCAAAGGCGCTGAATGAACCGTCTACATGACGATAAGTGAGTTGCCGTTGATAACCTTTTTCCGTGTATGATTTAATTTTTCGTTCGATATCTGATTTCAATTGACCCACCGTCTTTAAATATTTCCAAATAACAATATTTGGCACAAAATTCAACATATTCTGTTCACCACAGCCCGACGGCAAACGAATCAATCGATTCAAATTTTTTATTGTGCCACCAAATAAATCGCCAACACAATTTACATCAATTTTCAATGAATCCAAAATGATATCGTCGGGTACATCAACAACTAAATTCGATTCAAATGTTGAAACATCATTCAAATCAATGAATAGCGCTTTATTTTTGAATGTTTGAATGCCCTCCGGTTCAACATGTAAAATTTGTACAATCGAATCACCGGCAAATGGAGATGTTACTTTTACATTTATCGATATTGCGCCAATTTTCTTTGGTTTTATTGTGAATACAACAGATGCTGCATTATTTGATGTTATTGAAAGCATTTCGCTACGTTCATCAACATTTTCAATTGTATTATTTGAATCAATGAAATCGAATTCGTTATTCGCATTGTATATTGTTATATGAGCATCAATCTCATTTTCCATGTAATTGAAAACAACAACTGGTACTGATAAAATTTCACCACGTTTAATTGAATATGGTAAACTCAATGAAACGAAAAATGGCTGAAACACTTTCAATTCACGTGGTAACTTTGTAACACCAAGCCCACTGACTGGATCAATCGAAAAAGCGCTTATCATCCATGATGTTATTGTATCGGGCACCATTTTTTCTAGTGTGTATGTTCCATTTGAACTGTATCAAAATTCAAAATTCCAAATTCAAAATGAATGCTTCAAGAATTTGAAAATAAATCGCGCGCTCACCTGTCCAGATTAATTGATTGCCATAGCCATGTTTCGGGAAAATCTTTTCGAATTTTAGGTGATGGTAACGGTGTTGCTGTTAATGGTGCTGCCGGATGGTGTACTTTTCCCGGTTGGGCTGCATATGATGCAAAATTTAGGGCTTCCGGCTGTGCAATAATACCTGCTTTATTAAACAATACCGGACGATCGTAGTCACGAATCATTGGATACACTGAAAATGTAAATTCATTAATTATTTACATATGAAATTAAATCGAATCTAGAATATTATTTATCAATACCATCTTGCCTCGCATTCGTAAATAAAATTACACGAGTCGACTGAATTAAAACAAAAAAAATAATGATATTTTGATTACGAAATTGAATTTTTCTTCATTTCAAAATGATATAACCTGAAAATCGTTCCAATACTTGTTATAAAAATACGGCGAATGACCATTTGTTTTAGGCTGAATTTGCTCATGAAATTGATATTGATAAAGTTCTCTTTCATTCCATGCATCCTCAACCGATATTGCAATATTTTTCTTTAACAATAGAACACTTTGATCCACACCCAAAAGTCCAACAAAAGATTTGGGATTCGATGTTATATCAATTCGAACAGTATCGCCAGGTTTTACTTGGTTCTCAGAAAGTTTCAATTTTACAAAATTGTTCAAATTTCCACGAATGTCAATATCAATTTTTGTTGAAATAATGTCATCTCCTTTGAAATAGTAAACAATTAAATGGGCCCTGGGCAACAAATCAAATGTTGCCTTAAAGCTAAAAACGTGATAATTTCGCTGTGGAACGGCTAAACTCTCCGAATATATTAATTTCCCTTGGCTGATAACTTGATATGTAATGTATTCCAGTGGATCAAGTGACTGAACTTCGACGAAAATGTCTTTGTTCAGCGTTGGTCTGAAGAAGAAGAAGAAGAAGAAGAAAAAAGATTTGATGGAAATGAAAAACGAATTTATCGATGGAATCATTGGCATAAAACAATTATGATAAAATAAGCATACATTTTGGTTAGCATTTTAATCTCCAAGTTGCTTGGATCAATATTGCTTGTAGGAAATAGATATCCAATTTCAGCTTCTTCGTCCATATATTTTGCCTGAATAGGAAAATTTTTCATACATAATCGTACATATAGAAGAAGAAAAAAAAACAATGGAAAAATTTAATCACCTTCAGTATGAATCCACTTTCATCTTTGTTTGAAGTAGGCAACCGAATGTCAGTTGTTCCATTTGCTGTGAGCTCATATTTTAGATATGTTTCACTTAAATTTTTATTATTTGGAATTTTCGAAATGACAATTGATTTAGTTGCATCATTTACCAGAACTGGTCTATCGTCTTGGTAGGTGACAGCGATAGTTGATTGAATGGGTATTCCCATTTGGAACTGTGATTTCAAATCGATTGCTTTGATTTTATATCGTAATTGATGGATTGTTATATCCTTTGTGGCAGTTTGATTTCGTCCTATATGTACATTTCAAAATAAATTTTAAATCAAATAAATAGATTCGACAACATCGAATTACAAATTATTCACCGGTCAATTCTTCGACAACCACAGCTGTTAATGCATACGAAGTACTTCGTTTAAATTCATCAATAGGAATATGTAAATCGTCAGCAATGTCAAATTCGACCACACCTTTGCCATCAACAGCAACGGTTTTGGCAATTGAATCTGTTCCGCGACGTGTCGACCATGCTCGATAATTTGTTGGCCTTATAGTGATTGTTGCTTGACCCTTCACCAATTTTCCATACGTGTATTTTGAACGAACAATAGCACGAACTTTACCATCTTTGACATTGAAATGTTCCGATGAATCGATTAACACTTCAAATTTTGGTAAAACATATTCTTCTACCTGAACGGTTTTCGATTTAATCTGAACGCATGCACAAAAAAGAGAATCATATGGTTTAAAACAAAAGAATAAAAAAAAAAATAGAAAAAAATAGAAAAAAATATATGAAGAAATGAAAATTCAAACCTCCTCATCGAGTTCGGCTGTAATGGACCAATCACCGAGCACGGGAGCCTCTGATAGTTGGAGCTCACTCGAAAACACGCCCGTATTCAGTTTGGCATTTTTCCATTGTTTTATTCGGTTCTTTTCGGAGTCCTGTTCGGAAAATATTCAGAGCCACAATGTAACACAATTACGGAAAAAAAAAATTCAACTAAAATATTATGGAGGAAATGTCTTACCGTTATGAATACTTTTAGATTACTTTCATCCAAGTCAACCGGTTTCAAATTGAAGTCCAAAACTAACACACGAAATTTAATCGATTCGCCAGGCTTGTAAATTCCTTTATCACTTTGAATGAACAGTGAGCAATTCTTTGATTCAATATTCAATAATGATGAATTTTTAAAAATGGAACCCGAAATGCCTTCGGCCACAAATTTGTAATTATTATTGACGATCAAATCTTCCAATGTTAAAATTACTATTTGCGTTTCATTTGACGATAATGTTATCTCTGTGGAACTTATGGCTTCTTCATCATCTTCGATGCTTAGCTTAAAAGCCGTTGGTTTCGTTTGGTTGTGTACAGTCACTGATATTCTATAATCAGAATGTGGTCGAATATTTTCGGATGCGACTATCGTGTAAAATCTTAATATTTGAAAATATTGCAAAAGTTTTTATTTCAGCCGTATTTTTTTATTTTTTTTTATTTTAAATTTCAATTTGTTGGATAATGTTGCCTGAATTGAATGCACTTACCCATTGCCGCATCGACAATTTTTAATAATACCAAACAAAATAAATAAAAGATACACAAGTGATCGGCGCAACATTCTAGTTATGACTGGCTATTGAACCGACGACTTCTTGATTAGCTAATTATATCGTTCTTAACATGGTGCTCGATTCACTGTTGGTGTGCTAACCATACCTGAATTCGAAACCAGTTTCGCTGAAGAAGGAAAAACAAAGAGAATATTGTGCGTACAGTCATAACATGCATCGAAATAGCTAATGACGATGAACTTGAATACGTTCGGGTTTGAGCCAACAACAATCTATTTTTTTTTCTTTTTTTTAGATTCTTGTTAGACTTTTTGAGATAAAGACTTAGCTCGGAATCGGTGCGGTTGATTCACGGGGCTAGACACCATCAAATATTATAGCATTCACTAGCTCGAAACTCAAAAAACACAATTATGACCGTGAATTGATTTTTTTGTCCCTCAAAATCGAATTTTTTTCTCACTATTTCGAAAAAATAAATATTGAAATTTGCTTCTTCTTACTAAATTAACAATGGACACAATCTTGAACACTAGGAATATTAAGGAATATAAGCCCTCATTAAAAATTGGTGTCTCTTCCCTTCATTTTATTCCATACTTGTCACTTGTAACTTGTGTTTTAGAGAAATTGAGTGATGGTTTCATTCAAAATAAATATATTTATCCCGGCATCGATATGAAAAGAATAATTATTTTTTAATGTTTATATTTTATTGAATGAAAAGTAATATTCACCAATGGGAACACTTTCTTACAATATTTAGTATCAATTTCAATTTCCTTCTGGCTGGTCAAATCTATTTTCAACAGAATTTTGATAAAAACAATGTGAGCACAGAATAATGCTGGCTGTTGCATATTTGAATGTCAATGATGAATATTACATTCGCCTTAGCATCAAAGATCTAGATCAGATGAATGTAGACATTAACACAATATGTGCACTGAAACCAGTTACTATCAGCCATGCAATCGAAATATATTGGCTGATAAAAACATGCAGCAAAAAACCATAATGATGCTATGTTTTCGATATCAAAAATGAAGAAGAATGAGGAAAGGGAAAAAAAGGACAACAACAACAACAACAACAAAAGCCATCGAATAATGATAAATTCTAACAATTCGAGCTCCGAGCAAAGTCAATGTAATAATCAAACCAATCTAACAAGCAAACGGATATTGCTACAGCAAACACAAATATGATTCATATCTTTGTGACAGGCGAAATTCTTGGTGAAATTGGCCAGATGCTTCATTCTCCATTTCCATCGTTTCCGATCGTCTTCATTCAATTCATTTTATATGGACAAACGCATTCACATTCACATCTGTACACACCCACACAACGTATGACTTAAAGCGGAAAACCACAATGAATCTTTCATTCAATTTCGTACATTCGATTGTGATTGCTGTGAACCGAGAAGATTCTATTTATTGATATTATAACTTATACCATAACTTTTGTTGAATTGAAAGGCTAAAAGTGAACACAGGCCAGAGTGACTCAAATGCAAATTTTTTTAAGTTCATTTGATTCAATTGAATTCGATTTATTTGAATGGAATTTGACTTATCGTAGAACTTCCAAATAAAAATTCCTTCATAAATGGTTAGCAAATATTAATTGGATAGCGTTTGTGATTTGTGAATACGAATCGGATTTGAATTACTCTGATTCCAGCATCAAATCGGTAATAATAAGACGTGATCACCAACTAACCGAGCGTCATTGACTAAAATTGAAATTATTATCAATTCACACATCTCATGATTTCATTATTCCAATCGCTTATAAATATAATAATCCATATATCACAATTGAACATATATCAGTTGGCATTTGGCGCATGTTTATGTTGTTCTTGGTGTCTGCTATTATTAAATTGTTTATTGTTGACTCAGACTTTTTGTCAATGAATTCCACACAGCCAGGACACTGAATGACGGTTTACTATGCACATTGTACATTTTGCCAATTTAAAAACGAAACAATTTCAAAGTGTTAACGATATGGGATCCGGGATCCGGGTACATAATCCAATCATTGTATATGGTTGAATATTAATAAAAGTCCAAAATTTAAACAAAACAATTTTAATTTTAATCCTTGTGCTCAGAACTTGTAGTTGAAAAATTTTGATTCAATCGAAATGGGTTCTTTTTTGATAGAAAAGTTTTCCTGTTTTTACAATAAAAGGCCAAATAAATCGGCTGTGAACCGTAGAATGAATTTAACAAAAGTGTTGAACCTCAGCCATTGTGCATTGTGCATTTTATGAAAGAGACTATTCAACTTGTATACTTGTATATTGAATGTTATTTTAAATTCAACAAAGTGTTGAATGTTGAATGTTAAATTCAAATGCTGGTTGAAATTCATAACATAATAGTTTTACAAAATGAAATGCAAATATTTTCGAAATGGAATTCAATTTTCGTAAACAACACTTGCAATTTTATTTCTTCTTATTATTTTCTACAGTTTTCTGCGTCTAAGGTCGTGCATTCACATTTAAGTCAAAGAATTAATGAAAACTTTTGTTTCCAAGTTACTGCCGATGCCGATGCCGATGCGAATGAACAAATTAACTGTTTATTTCACATGCAAGTAAAGTGGATTTTTTTTTGGCTTTTTTTCATTTCTTTATGTTAAATGTTGTTCATATTGAGCTTTCTCACTCCGGTTACATCTATATAATTAAAAACTAATATTGCTGGTTTGATATACAATAATGAAATAATTGCATTATTCAAATCAAACGAAATCGAATACAATGCATACATGGATTATCCTAGCGCAATGGCATAATATTTCGATAGATAGTTCTATATCTCAACGATAAGTGATAAATATTTTCGTATTAATTTCGTTTATTTTTATATTTTGTTCGTCGTTCTCAAGAAGATTATTTCGTTCATTTTCTCTTCTCGCCGGTTGGACAAAGCGCAATGAGATAGAAAATAAACGAAACAAAAGGATGAGAAATTAAAAAATGGGTACTTTCGCCATCCTCACTATCATTGTAAATTATGTTGTGCATTCGGAAAAGTTTCTCATGAACCATTCACATGTACCACTTTGTTTTTAACATGAATATCAACATTTCAATTCAATTAAATGCACAGATCCTCTTTAATTTTGGCAGAATCGCTGAAAATTCTTCGCTTAATAATAATAATAACAATAATAATACTTAATAATTGTTTCGCTTTAATATAGAGAACATAGCCTAACCAAAAACCAATAGTCAACTTTAAAGTGTTTGTTTGTATTTTTCAAATGGCCTCACTTGAAACTGCACTATGATTACAGTTTGATCCATGAATAGAAAAGCAGAACGAACAAAAAAGAAAATGAATTTTCTGATTAGACGATTCAATCCAGGCAATTTGGTTCGTCGCATGTGCACGATGAATGAATACCGTGAAAAAGCCATACAAATGAAATCCATTTGATTAGCTTCAAGATTATATGTTCTGAAATCTGTTCGATCTTTTCTTTTCTCCTCTCATCTATCATGTCAATTTCATTGCCTTGCATTATCCTTTAAAATGGTGTTTTCATTTTCAGTATTTCGAATACTTTTGCTGCGAACGAAAAATGAAGGCAAAATGTTCAACTATACTAAAGTTCCAAAAATAAAAAAGAAAACATTGATAAAAGTGTAAAAGCCCAAATTATTTATATCGCATTTTACAATTTAAAATTTTCTCGCAGTGAGAACGATATGTAGTGTTCACGGTGCATCATTGCATACTTTGGCTTGTCAGATGGTTGAATATCAAGTTAATTCATTTCTATTGCAGTTTTCAAAGTCAATTTACCAAGTGTTTTTTCATTCAACTCCAAAATAGATATGCAAAGATTGATTCGCATTTATTTGCGTAAATTCATCGTCAAATATTTATCTATTTGATTGTGCAGATGTTGAAGGTGAAAAGTAGATGCTAAAAGTTGTGTGTATATGTTTATAGTCCAAAAAGAAAAAAAAAAAAAGAAAAAGAGATCGTAGTTGAAACGAATCGAAATATTTACAATTCAAACAAATTTGTTTTCAGTTTCCAACACTTGACTTGACTTGCGAGAAATGGTATAAAGAAAACGATTTTATGGCTCTTGCTGAACATTAAGCTCTGTATGCTGGATACTGGACGAATCTCAACGAGAGAAAAATTGAAAGAAAAATTGAGAGAAAAAGAAAGCGCAAATCCTTCAAAATCCAAAGTTGAATAAATCTTTATGCACACATATCGTTTCGTGTACTAAAATAAAAAGTTAATGCAACTTTAACTGGTGAAGTTAATCATGAGATTCAAAAAGTGAGCTGCATGCATGTTAAGTAGATCTGTTCATCTGTTGTGAAGCGTGCTAGACTTCGATGTGAATGATTCCGGTTTTGTTTTATGTTAAATATACTCTGTGTGTACTCAAATACACATATTAGATATCACATGGATAGACCCATGTGTATGAATAATAATAATGGAAACGAATAGAATAAACATGAAAATGAAAGAATGAGATTCGGGACGCAAAAACAAAAAAAATAAAAAATAAAACAATAATACCCGACTTGCGAATAAAAAATAGGCACATTAACTACCGTGCAACCGCACAAGAATGCCAAACGTATAAAATTGTAAACTATTAAATGTGCATATATATTTCTACGGTTTTGAACGTGATGTGCCATTTTAAAAGAAATTTTACACATTCCCATAAACCATATGGGTTTTATTCGGTGAAATAAAAGATGAAAACGAAACATACACAATTTATACAATCAATATATTACACACACACACACACACACACAAACACACACTACGTTATGGTCGGAAAATTGGAATGCATATACAATGTACACCGACACAGGCGGTAATTCAATGCATGGCTGCGAAAGACGAATGAAACACAATGGAAACTGTGCAGTTGAACACTGAAAATGAGATAGCGACCGCTTTGCATACACAACGTTAATCATCAAGTGTTTCACTATTACAAATCATACATTTTGAAAGTTGACAACTGAAATTATAGGCACATTTCCTTGCGAATTTTATGTTTTAGCGAAAAGTTGTTCTCGATGTATTTCATTTGTTTGTTTCTATTGTTTCTCTTTCTTCTTTCTTTTTTGCTGTGTTTCTGCATAGCATAAAGCATAAAGATTCTGAAGATGCTCTGTTGGCACTTACATCACACCTAAAATTTAAATAAATCTTTGAAAATCTTTTGGAGGTTTTTTTTCTCATCTGAAATTAGGTTTCTATATGTTGGGCCTTGCACATATGGATGCATACTTTGACAATAGAATACCACTAACAAAAATGATAGAACACTGGCCAATAATAACTCTTAATTTCATAAGTTTAGCAATATTTTTGTCGTCATAGTAAATTTGGAAGAATTTTTCAATTCATATGCGTTACATGTCAGTGTAATCAGATTTATGTTCGTAGAATATTATTGCCTTTATTATTTGCGAAATGATATTATACTGAATACGAAATATAATAATAAAGACATGTTCAATGTTCAATGTTCATTGTTTACGGCTCATCAGTCATAATATTTACTGTTAAGGACAAATTTTTTTGTTTTTTTTCTTTTTTATGACTGTTATCCAACATTCAGTATGAGTTTTGTTGACGATTTTTTTTCTATGGAAATGGTGCAAAAATGTAACATATGTTACCATATTATTATTTATCCCATCAGATATTCTTTATGAAAAACAAAAATCTTTGGCAGATATGAATACATATACTGTACTGATTTTTCTTTCTCTTTTATTTTTCAATGGTTGATTCAATGCCTTGCATTGCAGCTGAAATAAAAGCGCGATAAATTTCTAATTAACACCATGATTTCATTTGCCACCCATTTGAAGTTGATTGAAGAATCTGCCGTTGAATGATTCGGAATGAATGTTGCCAAGTGAACGATGAACGGTGCAACGATAAAATGGAAAAAGTTTTCCCAAACGATTTTCCCGAAGCATTAACAAAGAATTTCTTTATGAAAGTAGCAGCAAAAAAGCTTAAATAATTCCAATTTTCTCTTTAAACATCGATAAGACAGCGTCGACTAAGTGGAATTTAAGTCAAATCAACATCAACAAAGAAATTGGATATTTTGTCGTGTCCTCCTTTTTCTCTGGCGCTCTTTCTTTTCATCACTTTCCTTTCATTCTTTAGTGCTTGAGTTCAACAGATATTTATCGTTGCTCCTTCATTTCCGGAACGTTTCCAAAAATGTTTTCCGTTATATTTTTTGTTCATTTGATGTTGCAGCATGGCTTTTCGGTCGTACGTTATTATGTAATACATGTCAAAGGTATCGAAATCATTTAATATTGTGTTCGAAAAGAAATTCGTTTATCTCTATTTTGTTCGATGGGAATGGGGTTTTATTGGAAAGAGTGGCTCGAAATGTGGATTCCAAAATATACACATTCAACAACGTAAAATGAACAAATTCATAGCCAACAATTTACTGTAAATAGAAAATAGCAAGCAAAAATATACACCACAATTCTTATCAAACCCGAAGTGTTATCAAAAACTTTTTGTTGTCCAGTCGAATTAAAATACAAATAACAACATTAAAAAACCGGTCAAGATTTCTTAAAAACAAAAAAAAAGACAATTTTGAAGAAAATTGAATTTCAAAAAAATTATTTTTCAAGAAAAAAAAAATTTGAGTCGAAATTTTTTTTTTCGAAAATACCGAAAATTTTCCAAACGATAATATTTTCTAAGTAACAATTAAAGCCAAAATTTCAGATCGATTGGACAAAAAAGTTATAACGGTTTTTCATAAGTGAGAAAAGAAAAAGAAAACCAAATGTAGTAATGCACCCTGTGGTGCACAATGAAATAAATGAAAAACATTGATCATTCACCATTCACCATTCCAAATCAGGAACTATGAAACGAGCAAGGTGTGCCGAAACAAGTTATGTATGTCTGATCCAATGCAACATCCAAACACTTTTATGCCATAATTGTATTTAACGTTTTACGTGCAACGTGCACTGTCCATTGTGAATGATTTCAAGTATAAACATTTCAAAAATTGAACCATAATCATGCCATTTTTGTTATGTATATTTTGTGTTATTTGAAATTTAACTTTTACATTAGCCGGAAAATAAGGAGCCATCTTCATGAATTGGGAGCTAAAAAAATCGATTGTAAAGTTCGTAAAAGGCACGCCATGGCACTTTATCATAATTCAGTGAATTTAACGTAACGATTAAAATGGTCATGCCAAAAAAAAAAATATGCATCCGACATTCAGCATCCTATCAATTTGAGTGTTTACGTTTGCCAAATAAAGGACAAACTTTTCACAAAATTGTCTTGTGTGACAATAACATCACCGACGAATTCTATTTAAATTCAAAAGTTTCATGTTCAAACTTTTATTCGGTGAAATTGCTGCTCACGGAGCCGTGACACTAAAATAAATGGTTAAAAATGGCTTTTGTTCGTCTTGCCTACTCCGTATGATCAACAGTTTTGCTGCAATACGCTAAATTAACTGCATGATCATTATTACAACTTTTTTGTGTACCCCGATTCGTTGTAAACGTTGAAACCAGTTTATTGGAGTTACATGATTTTGATAGAAGCAATATATTTGTTTGGCATCATTTCAATAAAATGGCAAAATATTTAAGCCATACAAAAGTTGAATTTTATTCATTGTTCCATTATAATGGATGAACGAATAGGATGGGGCTCAACACGCTCTACAGGTGAACTCTGTTCAAATGAGTTAATTCACATTCTCTCCTTTGAAAATTGCATTTTGAGGTGTTTTTCTCTTTCGGTTTTTTATTTTCGTCTATCTGCTATCGTTTTATTTGGTGCTGCTAAGTGTATAAGTCCAATATTCTATTTTAACGCGATGTTCTGAATTCATTGTCGACATGGGCTGTATGCAAATATGTATAATACTCGTCCATTGCATAGCAAAATGACATTAATGTGATGGGATATTTTATGATTTCAAGATGGACGACGATATGAAAAGGAAATGAAAGTGGTTCGATCATTTCCGAGAAAATCTAGTGAACCTGATAATGTCTAATGTTAACAAATGTTACAAGATGGATTCGGTAAATTGAATTCAATTTAGTAGTGGAAAAGCCATTCACTTGATAAATAAAATCATTTCACGTTCTTATAAAACATTCTATCACTCTTCAATCGGCTACTAATAGAATCACGACGAGCCATAAACGACGAAAAAAAAGAAAAAGAGAAGAAATTTCACAAATGTTGAAGTGCGACGCCAATCTACAATCTGTCGACCCCATACCATGCCCAAACTGTTCTCTTAACGTTTTGGTATTTTTTTTTCATTCGTTTTTCTATCTTCAATCTGCTTGTAAGCCACCAATTACAAATTTAAAATCAGAATCGGAAACAATCTCCCAGCTATCCAAATAAAATTCTAATTTGTTATACAAATGAAACGTATTTCGAATTTCAATTTCCTATTCGGTCTATTCCCTTTCACGTTAATCTGTCCCATCCACATTTTGTGTGTGGAATTTTTTGTTGTTGTTTTTTTTTTATTCGTCATTTGTCTTTTTCAGCAATGGCACACGTTGAAATACATCGATGAAACTGAATTGATTGGAATCATATACACGCAGAAATGCCGCATAACGAACATGAAAGCACATTGACGGGACAAAAATTCATTTCATTTGAATATAAAATGTATGTACCGCCGCATCATTCAAACAAGCAATGAAATCATTCGATTTATGCTTGTGATTTAGTCCGGATTAATGTGATTCTTTTTATTCTCTTTTCTCCGTTCTTTCTCTCATGAATTGTCACAGTATTAACACTGAACACACACAATTCTTTTTCGAATTTTCTCTAATTCGGTCGCATTTTTTCGACACAATCATTTGCTTTTGAGATTTATTTATTGTTGGTTTTTGTTCTTGTCTTATGGCGATTGAATGGTTTTCACTGAATGCTATAAATGGTGGAAATGAGAAACGAGAATCGAATGCATTGCCATCTTTTTTGCTGTATTAACGGTACTGTCTTTTTATTTCAAATAAGATATGTTCTTTCTGCCATCGGTAGCCGGTTCGATAAAAATACATCAATCGTATTTTTGGTCCTTAAAAATGGTTGAGATTCCTTGTTATTCGAAACGTAATCTTATGCACGATAGAAAATATCGAACAAGGAACCCAAAAAAAAAAATCTCCAACGAAAACTGACACACAACAGAATAAATAATAATTATTTTATATTACGGTACAAATCAATCAATATGAAGAGAGACATTGAAGAGAAAATAAATCCGATAGGATCAACTGTAGCGACATTGTTGAATTCTCTTTTCTGGTCCTCTGAAACAATGAAATTGAACTTTTATCACTAAATCATTGGATGTACTATTCTTTCACCTTTTGAACATACATTTTGTTTCTCACACTTCATAGACGTTGCATACATATTGCAAAGCAAATGGAATGAACGATATGCCGTTGAAACAGTGTTTTATAATTTCATTGAAACCAACAATGTCAGTTGATTGATTTTAAATTGTACAAACTAAAAGTGTAATGAAATCAACAATTCTGCAAAAGTTAAATTTTTTTTTTCATTTTCTGCTGTCCTGCATTATGTTCATTGTGTCTGCTTGTGAAATGATTTTCCTTTGTTAGCTTTGTCTATAGTCGGTTCATTTTCTATGGATAACCACAATCTATACCATCTGTACCTCCTATACCTTTCGCACCAATCCTAAATTTGAAAAAAGAAGGAATTTATCATTGATCATAAATTCTATAGAAGTTTTACATGAATATACGTAGTTTCTTCCGAATCGGATACTGTTTACCTTCAACGTCAAAAGCACACAAGAATTGAAATATTTTTGAAGTGGCATTGACGGTACACTTTTTTTTTTTATTGTTGTTTCATTTTGTGTTTCCATCATTTTTCACTTCTTTTCTGCTACCATTTCCCGAATTGTATCCCAATTTTTGTACGATACAGGTCTTCATTGCATGCAGGTACAATATAAATGTAGCATTCAACATACGTATTGATTGTGTGATGATGGACATGATGAGTGTGTTGTGTTTGCTGACCAAAGTTTATTTGAAATTTAAGTTTACTTTTAATTAGGTGCCGATGTTTAAAATATAAGCGCTTGGTTTTTTTTTTGATTTATAGTTACAATGAAAATGAAAGCTAAACAGCAGTCAAATGGTTGAATAGTACCAGCATTGGTTATAAGAAATTGAAGAAAGACTGAAACCGAAATGGAAATTCGTAACGAAATTATAAAACAAAATGAACAATTTAAAATTTCAAATTATTCAAACAATGAATTGACAATGACAGAATATTCACACATGATGTTTGCATCGTAATCTATTGCATTGCTTGGTATGTTAAGAAAGAAAACTGAACGGTCGATGGTAGCAGGTAGCAGTCGTTCATTCTACCTTTTGTCAAAATAACATGTTGATTGTGGTTGGAATAGTCGTACAACAGCAAAATTTACATACACTCCAAACAAATGATTAGTAATTTCGGTATGGATGCAAGACCCTCTTACTTCATTTTCGGTTCATTATCTGCAATCGCTTTGGTTATTCGGTTGAAAACACTCCCCAGGTTTCGCTTGTAAATGGTTAAGAAAACATTTTGGATCCATTAATGTGCCCACTTGCACATATGATTGCTGTAACACCACAGCTTAAATCTCATACCAAAGATCGATTAATTGGACTAGACGGCCCATTTGTATAACACCTCATTCGATCTCTGATTTTCCACACATAGATATTGAATATTGAATTGTATTCTGAATTTAGCTAAAACATTGCAAGGCCCTGAAAAATGAGAAATCGCATTCGCTTTTCTTTATTCGCTATATGGTGTGTGATTCGTGACGTTCAATGTGAATTGCCCGGTGTGACTAACATTCAATATTCAATCCATTCTCATTTTTTATGATTTCTAATTACTTTGTGAGGACTTTATTTTCTACGAAAATAGTATTGTACATAATTCGTATTGAACTTGATTATTTCGGAGAGTGGATCAACTTTAATTAATGAAAATGGCTGCAAATTTAACCAAATTTACATTGAATAGCAAAAAAAGCATTGAAAAGCAGGCAGGAATGACAGCCGCACTTGGAGTAACATTCAAATTCAAATCGTTGCGAATAATGGGATGTTTGTTTCGCCACCATAAAGGTTTTGTTTGAATTGGTTTTGTTGAAAAATAAACCCTATGAAATATGACATCATTTTATTAGTGGAACGACATCAATGTTCCGGTAAAATATGGACAATCGGCCAGTCAGTCAATCATACTTCATAAAGAATGACAGTTCATGTTTCATAACAGCCCTTTAACATATGTAATAAATTTCCAGCTCAAAAAATAGAAAGCAAACCATTGCAATTGATCTACGATGAACGGATGTTGTCGACACACAGTTAAAAAAAACCCGCACGAAAAAGTCACTCCGAATATCCTGGACAAAGGCGATATCCTTTGATTAATAGCAGTTTATTTAGTATAATTCACTTTGGCAATGCTAACGCCTTCCAGTAATCTGATTAATTCACTGATTGATTTGGTGCATCTAGCCAAGATGAAAAAATTCAAATGGTCGAACAAAATGACAGCCAATTTATGAAAACATGAAAAATGTGACGATATTTCTGTTTTGTTACAACAACAACCAACATTATGTATGTATTATCAATGGAAATACCCGTTCGAAATATTCGATATGAATTATTGCAATTGTACGTTTCTGATTTAAAATGAAACGCCCAACATAGCATGGCGGAAATTTACATTAGTCATTCACTTGACAATGAATTACCACATATCAATGAAATTTCCGATTCGATGGGTTCAATAACGGGTTTTCATTCTCGTATCGAACTCAAATGGTCATTGAGTGGCCACTTTTGCATACACATACTTCAATAGATTGATGAAACCATTGACATTATAAGCATGAATTGGCCAGGCAAATCGACTCGATGGCATTGGATAACATTAACAAAAGCACTTACAATTTACAATTTACTATTTCCATTGGTGATTTAATGTTATGCTCGACCAAATCTCCATTTCATGAAAATAAATAAATATTAGTCTCATTGAAGTTGCTTCAAATATTAGTTTTAAGTGTTCATTGAGGTTTATGGTAGATGCAAACGGTGGTACATTTTGGTATATGATGGAACAATGATATGGCAAATATCGGGTGCTGGGTAATGGGTATAATAATACAACAGCCCCTTTGACTGACTGAGCCAACATAGGAATATTCTATAATACAAAATACAAAACTCAACTCATAGGATTTGAATGTTTTTGGGGTTCAGATCGGTGCAACGTTCAACAATTCAACTGGACAATGAACATTTATTGAAGCCATTTCATCCGGTCCCAAATGTATTTTCGTTGTGTATGCAATCGATCCGGCCCGTTAAATAGCCTAATGATAAATTTATTGACAATTTTCTGTTGCTTTGCACTTCGCAGCATCATATTCCTTGTGGTAATCGGCATACAAGCAACAAAAAATAATAATTATTATATAACAAGCAGAATTCGATAGGACCGAATTCAAAAATATGCACCACAGATCGTATCAAACTCAAAGTGCTTTCGACCCCTTTTTGTGTTCCATTCGATCCGAATTGAAAAATGCAAAAAATTAGTTATGAATAAAATAATTTTTTCATTCGAAGATTTTTTCAGAAAAATAAATTATTTGAAATTTTTTCCGGAAAAACTTCTTATCCGGAAATGTTTTCATCCGGATAATTTTTTTTTTGGGAAAATTTTTAGCGTGGAAAATTTGGTCTGGAATCGATAGCATTTCCCAATTTATATCTAAATCTAAAATATCAATGCAATTGGGCAACGAATAACCAAGATATCAAATTTTTAATAAGTATGAGAAGGAAAAAAAAAAGTTAAAAGTGCACCTGTGGTGCATAAAAATAAACATGAAAATGATATACGAAAGCTGTGAGCAATTGTATTGACCGTGTAATGAAAATTGTGTTTTAAAAGATTTTTTTTTTCCTTGTGATTTGTGCGAAAAGTCTCTTGAGCGAATACAGAATCTTGAAGTGAGAATCATTTGTTAACGATGCGACTTTAAAATTCTTTATGGATCGGTATATTTAAACTCAATTCGCATTCAAATCGGTCTGTAATGTTTACGTGTTGCCGGCCCAAATCATCAATAATGGCAATTGTTATGTGTCACAACCAATATTAACAACCAAAACTTCAATCTTCAGAACTTGCATCTCTTTTCGTTATGTTCTCAGACATATGAACCAGATGGATAATGGACTGACTGAATTTAAAGAAGAATTTTGCTTCAACAATATGAGTACGTAACGCGTAGACCGATTCAGTTGATAACAGATATGTTTTTGAATGTGATTTCGAACAAATTTTCGAAATGAAAAATCAGCCAAATT
The DNA here is from genome assembly GCA_000149185.1 of Mayetiola destructor. NCBI lineage: Eukaryota > Metazoa > Arthropoda > Insecta > Diptera > Cecidomyiidae > Mayetiola > Mayetiola destructor. The sequence goes on from GL501518.1 coordinate 1,743,996, forward strand.
TCTCGAATCCGGTTCCCACATTCGACAATTTTGGTGTTAGAATGTCATTAGCCACTGACTTGGGAAAATTGAATACATTATGTTCATTTGTACAGTTTTAACAATTGTCCAACCATATGAACGAAACGGATGCGCACGTTCATTGTGATGAAAATGTTGAAGGAAAACTTTTAATAAAGCGTGAACAATGGAGCCGGGTGATAAGAGTCTAAAAATCATTTAAGAGCAAACAACCGTAGCAATCATTCCGAGCCATGGATCTGGAAATATTCGCTGAACACGAATTTAATTTTTCTTCGTTTTTTTTTAAGCTTTCGTTTTCTATCAACGCATGAATCGTTGTATGGATTGGATGATACAGAGACCCTGGCCTGGTAGTTTGTACCGTACATATGGCATATAGGCTCATACTTTCATTCGTAGTTAAATGCGATGCAAAGACGTTGATTCGTCTTCGTTCTTGGATTGGATATTGTAATTCATGCTGGTTTTGAACACATTTTAAATGAATGCCTGCATTTGTGCGACTGCAGAACCTCATTCTCACCTTCATGGCTTCATGGACGCTACACATTCCTAGTTATATTCATTATTCATATACATCAGACACCATTGTCTTTTCTTCTTCATTTGCAGCAAATTTTTTTTATTTTTATTTAAAGTTTTCTTTTCTCGCCATACTGCGTATCCCCTTTGAAGGACAATGAGAATAAATTATAAAGCAACAACAACTTTTTTTATTACCAAATTATTCATAGATTCGTTTTTTTTTCCTTTTTCTTCCCATTCTGTTTCAACGTTTTTTCTTTTTTTTTGAGCTCATGAACCAATATAAACGAGCAACACAAAAACTAGAAGTTTTGAAAAAGTTCATTTTAGTCTTCAGGTTTATTTTTTCATCACTACACCGACGGTCGACGGTATCTGTAGAGTGAAATAATTTGTCTTCAAACTTATTTGCGCATTTCAACGATTTGAAAATTATTTCATTTTATATCGTGAAACCATGCCGTTTAAAACGATGAAACAAAAAATAAATATTTATTTAAAAAGTCGACGGCAGAGAAATTTGTAGTCATGCTATCCGATTATGAGGAATAAAGAGACCTGCACGGAGATTGTGTTTATGTGAAATTTCTTTTTTCTTTTTTCTTTTCTTCACAAACTGAATAAATGTTTGTTCAAAATAAATTCAATTTCATGAAGCTTTTGGATAAAATATCAATAACAATAATCGTGAAATAAGCGAAGTATAAATTCAAAGCATATCTTCGTTACCATTCTGGAAAGGTGATTCTAGATTTACCAGTCGTATTTCATGTGATTATCGATGGTCGATACAATTGGTGTTAAGGGAGAGAAAGGGAAACGAGAAAGGGAAAGAGACAAAGAAAGTGGCAGGGCCATTGAGCATCGAGTACCTTCAATTCAAGTACACTTTGGCATTGCACTTTTGTAGGATACTTCGGATTCATCATTCATCCTTTTCTGCTGAATTGAAAAAAAAAATGAAAAAAATAATAATATTATTATTTTCGATTTGAATTGTCTGTTTGTCCACTGCATTCTGCACCCAACTTAAAAAAAGAAAAATCCTGTACATTTTCATGATTATTTGATTTATTGCTAGTATTGTTCAAACCGATGCCAGACATTAAATAGATGCTACACATCATTGTCATCGATTCATTTTTCATTTTTCATCGAAATGGTCAATGAGATTATCGGTTATCGGTTTAATGCCATTGACTTATCTTGTCACTATGGCAAACCAAATGCACAATCTGGCGTTTACATGTTAAATAATGTTAAACATTTGTACCCGAAATTTCGATTGTTAAATCTCAATATTTGTGGTATGCAAAGCCATTATCAATGGTCGTCGACCATTCAAACCGTTCATATTCAGAGGATTGGATAATCTTGTGAACAGTGAAAATTGAACAAAATCCGGTCCACATCTTTGAGCGCACAAAAGTAAATGTGTTTCTTGGTATTGTCATTGATGGCACAAGAAAAATCGCAATATAAAATGAAAAAAAAAAAGTGAAGAAGAAGGAGACAAAGGAGGAAAAAACATCACCAAATCCTGCATAAGATTTACATATTCAAAAAAATGGTAATGAAGGATTAAAAAAGTCAGCATTTGCAGGCATTGCCGCTATGGTTTGGAAATTCACCGAAAAGTCCACTGAATAAAATTAGATTTTCGAAACTGAACCAAAAACTGATGAAAGACAAACGGAGAATGGAAGAGGAACAAAAGTAAAAGAGGAGATGAAAAAAATGGCATCAACGAAATTCAGCAGCAAGAATATGAGACTAAAATATAACAGTATATTGTGTATGCACGCTCTCATTCCATTCAAAAGCGACAAATTTACATTTTAATGTATTTTAATTTCAAATTATATTTATTCGCGTAGATCTCCAACGACAAATTCTGTTTATTTTTATTCATCGCACTCTCCCATAGAAGATTTTCATACCTCTTGTATCTCACTCTCTCTCTCTCTTTTCCTCTTGCCTTTTCTTTTTATCGGCTCTTCGTTTGTTCGAATGGTTTCAATACGGGAATATTCGTCACCAGAATCATGGCAATGATCAAAATGAAAAAGGAGACACATTGCGTGTGTGTCGTGTGTCGTGTGCATACGACATTCAACATAAAGCATAAAAATCAAAATGAATATCCATATCCATATCCATATCCATGGATCATGAGTGTTTCGGAAAATGTGTGTATGCATGTGGTTTCAACTGGTCGAGTCATCATATTAATATTTGCAAATTGTTTGCTTACTTTGTGTCTGCGGCATAGTTCGTGTGGCTATTGGCATCTGATAATGTGCCCTACCCCTTGCAACATATCATGCACTCATTTAAACGTATCCAATGGCTATATATGCATACCTGAATTCTCATTTTCAATTTTAATATAGAATATTTTTTTCTGCATTGTCCAACATTTTCTCGTTACCATTTTCATATTCACTCGCCAATGATACACCGATTTTTCCGTTTCAGTCAGCATTAAAACCGAGAATCAAATTTCATTTCATCTCTGCCGTATATTAATTGTATGGAGTGTGAGATCTGATGAATCAAATTTACTGTACAATGCTGGAACTGAAACCAAATCATGTGCATGTGTGTGTGTTTGTGTTTTTTTTATTTGCTGCCTTTTTTCTCTTTTTCGTTTTCATTATTATCCGGGGCACCATATTGTTCCTACCGGTTACTGCGGGAAAATTTGTTTACATTAACAATGGAACGAATGTGCGTGCATATATTCACCGGATATAATAGCGCACGTGTTTTGTTTTCAGACGGTCGACTGTCGACTAGATTATGCCGCAATATTTCAACATTCATAAACAAGCGGCAATCGGTTCATTTTGTTCGTTCATATGTTTCTACAATTTAGTTCGCATTTTTTTTTTTCGGGATGAATCTCTTTCACCTCGCCAATTAATTGCTATTTTATGTTCGTCGTTTCTTGTTTGCATAAGCGTTTCCATAAATTCAAAACAAATTTTTCTATCTGTGCTGACCACTGAGCACTTGCACATTTTTCGTATGTGACACTTGTATTATGGATTATTATAGCCATCGGATAGCCGATGGTCGCTGGCATATAAAATGTGTTGATTCAATTTCAAATCGAAAAATTTATTTTGATATATTTTTCCCCCCATAAATCGTTTATGTTTGGGATGGCATTGCACACATTTTCAACATTGCACTAAGAGATATCGTCCATATTCACGTATACAATGAACATCAATGAACTGGCTGCCACTTTCACGGCACACGTTTGTCTAATGTGTAAATGTTCTAATCCGTTGGTAGTTAGTAGAGCGTGACGTATCATAAAAAAAAAATTACTTGGTTGGCATTCGGTTGATCAACGGTTTTGGTGATTTCAAGGGATGAAGTACTAGAATAAAAATTCAATTCAGCGCTTTATTGTTGAACAAATTTGAGGAAATTGAAACAATGAAAATCGAAACAGTAGTGATTCCTTATGAAAGATGTTGCGTATGTATCCAATTATATGTTATTGGATTTGCGTCGTTGAATTTATTGAAACTATCTTTTGTAGTTAGATTTAAGATTCATTTAAAAACAAAAATCCGTCGTTTGGTGAGTTTTGTATCAATACAGACAGTAAATAATCGATTCGGATAATTTAATACAATTTTTTTGTATATCCTCGAGCCGATTCGGGACTTACTTTATCGAGTATTTGCTTTTTGTGATTTGAAGAAATGTCAACATTGGAATGCGTGGTTGAATCTAGCACTTGGATTTATCATAACAACTTTTTCAATTTTGTTCAATATTATTAATTTTGGAGAATGCAATTGAATTTTTAATCTAGTACCTAACCCCTTGGGTGATATCGTTGAAAAATTTGATTATATTTTTTTTATTTATTTATTTGGTGACACATTCTTCTTTCCTGAATTTTCTTCCGATTAAAAATATTCAGATTCGATCGTCTCAACAATTGCCATAGCAAAAGTAATAACAAAAATATAATTAACATGTATGTAATTAATTAATTTCTATTATGAATCCCTCCTCGGTATGTTTTCGGGAGTGATTCCATGCTTGATCGACAGAGCATAAAGCTAAATATTCACACTTTTTTCCACCTTTCTTTGAAGTAGTACTTCGAAAGATCAAACACATCTTTCTCCTTTCTTCCTTTTGATAAAATAGGGAAAATTAACAAAAAAAAAAAAACATCAATAAGTTGATCAATATATACAATATTTAAAACGAGATCAACCAAGTATCCGTTGCTCCTTGTTCGGATGGGATAAAACTTTATAATAATCAAATTAAAATCTGCAAGAAACACCGCTCCTTATCTATTTATTACATATTTTGTTTACGTTTGTCGATTTGGCCAAAGAGAAGAAAATGAAACCGTTTGGCATTAATGTTGAAATTGAGCCAACAGACCTTGACGTAAATGTCAACGGTAGCAACATTGTTATAAAGTCGCAACTATACATCAAACGCTTAAAAAGAAACAGCAAAATGAAAAAAGAAAAGACAAAAAGCATAATAACAGCTAACAGCCAAAGAAGAAAATGGCAATGGAAAAAGGTAGCCAAGGAACGATATAATGTGCTCGTAAAGATATGCTAATGAGACGAAAACAGAATAAAGAAACCCGGCATTGCCGTGTTAACATGATTGAGGAGCAACGAATTACTATTTATGAGCACCGTATTTTCAGCATTTTCCATAAAAAATTTTCTATTTTTTATTTTTTTTTTTCGAGCGTTTGCGCTTGTCATCTTCAAGTCCATCCAAACATAATATAATTTGATAGCGTGAAACATTTTCACTATGCAATGTGGAAATTTTTCATTGTGATTTTTCAACTGTGAACGATAATAATAGTGAGAAGAAAACAAACTATGGTTTGTCATTTGGATACGAATCATATTGGGCACCAAAAAACAAGTACTTAAAAAACGAAACGTTTTAAACTTTATGTTTTAAGCTAGTAAATAAGCAACAGTCGCTTAAATTCAAGTGTAGTTGGAATATTTATTGGGTCCGTTCGCATGGAATGTCAAATTTGGAAAAAAAGGCCAGCATAACGAAACAAAAACCAAAAACATTTAAGGATTATTCATCCGATTCTCGTTCGACATTAATTTGAGAGCTGAATGCACTGAGTTCGGCAATTACAAAATATTCATGAATATTTTCGTTTTTCATTCGTTTGTCGGTTGTTCGTTGTTATTTTTGAACGTCACCGTTGCTGTTTTACTGAAATTAAAAATCAAAAATTCAAAGTCATAAACTTTTATGATTTCAATGAATTGAAAATTATTCGGTTTCATTTGCCTGATTGAGCTCTTAGATTTGGTGCACATGACAGCAATCACGTAAAGAGTCGAATATAAAGTGTTTGATTATCTAATTAGGCAGCTTGAATGTAAAATACCTGACACTACCCTATACCCTATAATATGCACAATAGGGTTTTTTTGCCCTCTTTTATCGACTAACGTTGAACGTTGAATGTCGAATCTTCAACATCATGAAATTTCATTCACAACAGTAAAATTATTTTTCAATCGAGCAAACCACAGAGGATCTCTTTCATTCGAATGAAAGCAACTTCTCAATTTATCACTGCTTACATGCATCTTGGAAACTATTCTAGATATAAATTTAAATTTTTTTCCTTTTTTCTCTGTTTTCCAATCTTTTTCCTTAGGTACGTGTTGCCACCACAATTCTTGGCTCATACAGTTTAACCTGAACAATCGGCTGTAAGTTTGTAATTATTATCGAACCGAAATTTTAAAGATTTCATTTCTTCAGACATACTGTTTTTCAAATCATTTTTTTCCTTTGTATTTAATGTTTTTGGATATTTCAATTCACCATTTATATCAATATTAGAAAATTTTTTTCATGAAAATGAAACATAAGTAGAAATTCTAGTAGTTCGGTGTTTAACATTTCCCGCTCCGTGAAGAAATGTAACATTTTCTATCGATTGCTTTTCAGCAAAGCTATTCAATGGCAGCTATCTTCTCAAATTCCTTTATAAACATTTTTTTCGAATGCTTACTACATTTTACCTGTTTGATGTTTAACATTTGAAATTTGATCATTACATACATTTTATTATTAGCTTTGATTTTAGATTCAACATTTGAACATAATATTTTTTCAATTTTTATGTAAATTCACTCACAAATCAAAATGATTTTGATTTTCTATAATCGTTATGTGATATCACAAACAAAATCTACCAGTTGATTTTTCTTTATAATAATCATAAATGAAGGAATAAATTGCGTTTAGTTTGTCTTGTTTTGAACTTTTGGCATTCTATTTATTCAATATCCAATATCCATGGCTAAAATTAAATTGTTCTAATTTACATCATGCATGTTGTTATTTTTATTTCGTTTTATTCCAATTTGAATGTCTGTGAATTAAAAAAAAAATCATTTTCAAACGAGATTAATCAATAACATATATATGCATTTATGAATGAAGCATTCTCTTTGATCAAGTTCATACAATAATTTTTTTTTTTGTTTCAAAAAAATGACAAAGAAATTTGTCGATGAATATTGTTGTACCGTTTCGTGTTGAATGTAGATTAATTTGCAATTATTTTTGTCTTCAATTTTGGAAATAAGATGAAATCCCTGGGTAATTAACTAAATACAGTGGTGTTACTGTGACAAATATACGTTCCATTGGTGATGATAAATAATAATTCTCTGTCCATGTACAAAATGTATTCAACGAGTAACCAAAGTTTAAATTCATTAGAGGTGGTTCTGATAAGTTTTGTGATGAAATGAATTTGTCACAATAGCACCAAAACCGCGTCGCAACTTAAACATTAAACAACATCAACGAAACAACTGTAAAGTGAATTCGCATCCGAAAATTATGTGCGGTTGGGAAGTATGGAATAGAAGGAGAGAGAGAGAGATAAATGGAATGAGAGATTGAATGTTTGTCGATTGCGATATGTACAATATACAAAGGCATTTGAACAATGTTAATTAAAATATTTATAATGGTTAGAATTCATTATGAAATGAAAGGGAGTCGAGGGAAATGGATGAGTAAATTCCTTGCTATGCGATGCGAAAAATGAAATTCTTCATCGATTGTTGGTGGTGGTGTAGACAACGGTGTACAGCAGCCAGCAGCGGTTTGATGAGCGGTTATTGTGAATTGTAAGTCAAAATATGTTATAGATGATGAATGCATTGTCGATATCTTAAACAGGTAAAATAGGATAGAACAATCGACATCCGTCATCCATCAAATTTTTAACTGCTCATCAACACCACCAAAAAAAAAAAAAACAATTCCAAGGCACTTGAATGAAATTATGGCTAGTATTAATTCGTTTGATTTGGTTGATCACATATATTAAGTATATGTTATTTTAGTCTCTTATCTGATGCTATTTATGCACCTTTTACGTCTTGCACCAATACATGTATGTGTTTGTAAGCACAAGAATGTTTACGTATGAATACATTCCATTCCTTAAACAAACACAATTTACAATTATTTTATTGCAAAAGCCGAATTTATGCAACACAAATATATTCGCCAATGGCATTAAAAAAAATCGAAGCAACAACCAAAAATAAAAACAAAATAGAACATGAACGAATGACGTGGAACGATCGTACAAAAGTCTGAAATCAGTTCGGATAAAACACATTTTATAACATTCGAGCATTTTTAGCTGTTTGCATATTAAGCATAATATGCAGGCACGACAGCCAGTGAATCTTGGCATTGCCATTCAAACGCACTCAAAATCTGATCACATTTGGATTTCCATCAAACATCAACTACAATCAACAATGGTCGTGAAATTAGCTATGTAAAATAAAAATGTGAAAAACTGGAGATGTGTGTGTGTGTGTCTGTGTCTGTGGTATGAGTGTGTGGGTACATTTGAGTTTAACACCGTCTAAAGCAGTCATCGCACATACAACATACAACATACTATACAAGTAATTGTTATGCACAAAATGTTATGCCACCCTCACCTCTTTTTGTCATTTTGTCTCGCGAATGTCGTTTGACGCGTAAAACATGTTTTTGAATTTAGCCGTCGCACGGTTTGTCATCGGATCAACCATTTCAAATGGAAGAAATACGGAAATACGGTGAACGTTTATCGTTTAAAAAGAGCAAAAAGAAAATGAAGGAAGAGAAAAAAGAAAAAATAAACGTCGACACGAATATCGGAAAATACGAGCACATTGTGCTCTAGAATTGTCAACGAATTGTGCTAATTGAATGATGTGAAATACTTACATTTTGTTTGATTATTTGCGCATTGTTCACAGTTGAAATATGGTGGATAAAGAACGAAAAATCGTTCACATGAATCAATTCCCATTTGAATATTGTCATTTGTCGTCATTGTCTCATGTCTATGAAGGTCCTTTATTTTCTTCAAATACTTTAGGCGTCGCCTTCAGAGATGCCATACCGTTCACTGTTATAGCCTTCTTTTCATATTGCTTTATTGTCCGTTGATCCGTTGATGTTCAATTGATTTGATTCTCGTTTTTTCCCCAGTTTTTTTTTCTATTGTCGACATATATTGTATTTTTTAGGTTTTTTCCTTTTTTTTTTTGGGTTGGTGTAAGTTCAGTGTTAATAAGTTTTTGCCGCAAATAAATTGTTCGTCTGTGAACATTAAACATGACACTGTTGATCGAACCATCAACAATGAGACGAACAAAAGTTATTTGAAACGTTTTTATTCACCATTTCATTTGATAATAATGCATCATTTGGAAGTCACTTGGATGATGCTGGTGTCAATGTTGGTTTGGGGATTTGAAATGGTTTTATATATTCACGCCGCCAATAATGAACATGTTCAATTTATGTAAATCACACTGAAACCGGTTCACCGAACAAATCAACCCAATTAAATGTCATTAAATTGAACATTGAACATTCCAATGACTTCAGTTCTTTCACATAGTTTGTTTTTTTTTCTTTTTTGTCGTATTTTTATTCAATTGAAATGTTCGTCATGCGATGGAACGAATACAATATGTTTGGAATCGAAATCAAAGCGATCATCGAATTCCAATGAATATGAAACAATGAATAATAATGAATAATGAATAATGAATATTGCAAACATTCCTTACCATCTCGAATGACGATTCGAAAAAGCATCGAATAAGGAATACAAATGCAGAAAAAGAGGGAGAGAGTTTTCTATGTTTTATCATTGGGAACAAGAACTGAAAATCGAATATGCAACGGTGCACATAGTAAAGACACACATGATTGAATTAACATTCGAATTGAAAGAAGACAACGATGACGACGACGACGACGACGACGACGAAGAAAAAAAAACAACAATGAAACGGAAAAACAGACAAAATCATGTCATGCGGTAAATTCTGATAGCGAATTTCGTAATTGGATGTTTTTCTCAATTCTCTTTTGTTGTGAATTATTAATCAGTCCTGTGTAAAACTGTTAAGAGAAATGCTCTGGGCGGTATGTATTGTGTGTGTGTACATTGACTGTATACAGTGATCATATTGAAGCGATTGAAATGAAAGTGGGAGAACAAATGGAGACAAAGAATCATAAATTTTGAACCGAATCGGGCACATGTTAATGAAAACGAATAAAAAAAGAAAATACAAATAAATGCACCAAGAAACGAAAAGTTGGAAGGAAACAAGAATAACAACGTTTTCAAACGAAATGATTAGATGAGGCTGAAGGCTAAACATGCCCTTCATTCACAAATAGGTAATATTTATTCAAATTTCTCTTTTATTTATATTTGACTTTTGTTTTCATTTCTTCTTTTTTTTTGTTTCAATTTTTCTCTCAGTGTTTTTCTTCTTATAACTTCTGTATTTTAACTCTGTTCATTATTCATTATATGGTAGAACAAGAGAAATATTCTTATGAACTGTTTCCGCTTGCATGGTTTTCAATTTAAACAAAAAAAAAATCGAAGCTTTTTTCAATTTTTTTTCTTCTTATTTCTCAGCTTTTGTTCCCAATTTAACATTTTGATTAGATGATGTTTATCTCAACTTTTGGCATGCGGAATTAAAAATTTCTGTTCAATATTCTGATAAATTTTTCTTTGGAATCTATTGAATTCTATCATTTAATTCATTTATCAATCTTCATTAATATTTTGTAAAAAAAATTCTTTTTTCTTTTCAAAAGAATATCTTACTACAATATTATCATCCTTTATTCCAACCGAACCTAATATCGATAAAATATTCATTCTAATGGAGCTCGGCTAACGTACAATTAAGATGAGCAATTTTCAAAAAGCTCGATGAAAATTCAAATCGTTTAAAACTGGTGAAAAGCATCCAGAAATTCCATCCGGGCACCAATCCACACAACATCGTCATATTTTCACCACTAAAGCAAATATATCGCAGTGGTGGAGAAACGGTTTCTGTCTCCGCTGTCAACACCATCAATGATAAAAGCTCTTTTGGTATAGTTAAAAATGCATTTTGCTGTGACGTTCGATGTCAAGATGGCGCCAGTATGTGATCTCTAATGTTATTTTTTGATTTGAAACAAATCTTTCGATTTCATCGAAAAGTTTTATCGCAAAGTGTTTTATTTAAAACTATTTTCAATTGCGAGAACAACATCGACACCTCTCGTATTCATTCATTCAAATTGATTGTATGCATGCATTTTTATGTTAACAGAATTCCAGGGGCAATTTTGTCATTTATTAACAGTTTCAAAATCAATTAGATTATGCCATTTTTCAATTCGAAAAGTTATCAATTTCATTCGTTCATTGCTTTGATATTTTGGTAATTTTTTTCGAAGATTTTGGCTGCACATTTTTTTTCTATATTGTTGCATCAACATAATATAATTATATGTAGTTTTTTCTTAGATTATTAAAAAAAAAACGGAAATTCCATGATTCGATACAAATCATACAATGATTCTCTTTGCAGCTACGATAATCTCTGACTCAATTGGGACAAAAAGCGCGCAAAGTTAAAAGCATCTACGATCGATACTTTGGTAAACTAACATTTTTTTAACAATACGAATGTAATGAATTATTAATTGAGATAAGTTATTCTTTTTCAGGAGCATTCAACTCGAGAATAAACATGAACTAGTACAAACCTACAATAAACTGATCTAATTATAAATCGAAGATAATCTGTCCTTCAGTATTCAGTTTTAGAATAGTTATTTAGCAAAATTTAACATTGGGAAAGAATGCACGGAATAAAATCCACTTTTGATAAGAAAATAATAATTTGCATTTGCCTTTTTCTTTTCCTTTGTCCTTTTATCCTGCTCTGTGAATTGTCAACGGTTAACTTCCGCTTATTGGTAAGTGGATGAATCATTGATTTACCGATTATGAATGGAAACTAAATTAAAAGAAAAATTCCATTCCATCCCATTTTCATTGGTTTAATAAAAGAATAATCGTGGAATTTGTTTTTCATTAAAACATGATGAATTTGTAGCGCTCCAAAAGTTGCGATGCGAATTTGGGGCTCGATTTTTAACAACTATTTCGAATTATATTTTCTTTGTTGGTATAAAACCAAGATTCCAATTCATTAGAAAAAGAAAATGATGTTATTCGGAGTTAATATTTGCCCTGTTTTGCTCTCTCTCTCTGTCTGTCTGTCTCTCTCTCTCTCTTTTGCTAATTTTCCTCTTGTTCTTCTCGTCCGATTTTCCATAGTCTTCATTTTATACACACTATGTTCAATTTCAAGCCGAAAATACTTAACAAAAGGGAGAATATTGTTCTTTCTATTATTACCAACCAATAACAGGTTTCGTTAATTTGAGTTTATATTTTGCTTGCAGCTACAACGATGGAAAAACCGCACTTTAATTAACCCTGCTAAAAATTTCATGGGAACTTTTGTTGAATTTCATTAAAATTTCGTAATAACGTTCATAACACGAATTGGCCAAATAATGCACACAAATAAACTCTCATGTTTGTATGCATATAATGTAAATATGTGTTGAATGTTAAATCTAAAAGCATTCATGAGACGGATATAATCGAAAATTCTGTTTTTACTAAAAATTCTATAAAATAGAATGGATTCGAATGGGATTTGGTTTGGCTCTATTACATAGATCATTCATAGACATCATCCGATGAAAGAGTGAAGTAGATAATTGGGTTTTAGGAGAAGCTTATGCTTTGTTTGACGAGAAAATATGCTGTGTTCAAAGCATTTGAAATCTTTCGACCGAGGATCGGTATTGTTCAGTTGTTTATTAATAGAAACTAGAATCGATTGAATTTTGAATAAATATCGTAACGGTTTCGGTGTTAAAATTGCAGTTAAACTCACTATAAATAAGAATTCACTTATATCGAATAGAATGAACGCATTCATATTTGAACATATTTGACCTATTGTCATTCAATAAAAAGTAACAATCAACGCCAATTTTGCTACATGATATTTATTTTTTTGAAAGCCATTTTCATTGGCTGAGAATTTTGCAAAATTAATTTTTGTTCTATCGCTTTCAACATACAACGAGCAACGAAGCTATTTCACATTTCACATTCTACAATAATGTTAAAGTTTCGTCTAATTAATTCACAATGTTTTAATGAAAAATTAAAAGCAAACACATTTAAATTGCCTTGGGATCCAAATACAAAACACGGGTATATGTATCCACATTTTTGCGTGCTTATGTGTTTTGTTTGAATGTTTGTCTGCCTGTAACCATTTTCATTTTGTTTTCCTGACAAAAGCTCAAATGAGATACAAACAATATTTGTAGACCATACAATTTAATTTGAAATAGAACAATATGGTTGATTGTTTGAAATTGAAAATGTCAACACTATTTATGTGTCAACATCAGAAAATATTATTTACCAATGAATTATTATTAATAATAATAATGATGATATAGGAATAAGCGTTTACTTATTATGTTATAAAATAAATCAATCATTAATCGGCATTGATGTTTTGGCAAAAGGCACAAAATAAATTGAATTAAAATAAAAGAAGGATTCAAGAAACTAATCACACTGATTGATTCAGCAAACATTGTGCACCGTTATTTATATGGCATTAAATGTGATGCTTTATTATCATTATTATCGTAAGATATTATAAGCATCGTGTATGGTGTATCATGTATTATGTACGTATATTATTCACTTAGTTGATAGATGATGCATCGAACTGATGATGATTTTATCATCAACTGAGAGTCGGATGTCGGATAAATAGTTTTTGAGGCGCTGTTTTTTTTTGTTGCGTTTCGGGGTGATTGGAAAAAATGTGCGAATATTAAACGTTTTCAGCCTTTAGTTTTTTGATTTGTCTTACTCAATATACAAATGTGACCTAACTATAGAATCCTAAGTCACAACTTTGAAATGGTGTGAGCATTGAGTAATGTTAGTATTTATCTAAATATTTTATATTTTCACTAATTAAAAGTTCACAAGCCACTAATAAAGAGGGAATAAGATAAAATGTGTCATTCAACTAACTTATAACTAACTAATACTAACTGGTACCATTAAAATCGAAATTCAGTCAAACGAAACTCTAAACAAATCAATGTGCATTTTCTTCATTTCAACAAAAGATTTTAACGAATGGAAATTGATATTGAACAAAACTTTGTTTTGAAGTTGAATTTTTAAACTTTATTTTGTAGTTGAATTATCAACGATTATAAGAGTGTGTGTGTGTGTTTGTGATCATGGAAGAAGGTCGCGTCGTATCGTGTCGTGCATATATGAAATCATAGTTGAAAATCAAGGCACCAGTTTTATCATAATATGTATCAAATAATAATTTTAATTAATAATAATCAGTACAAATGATAACAAAAACAAGAAATATCTTTATCTAATTTAGATGATGATGAAGAAAAAGAAGAAGAAGAAGAAGAAGAAAATGAATTTAATTTTGAGAAATCCAAATGAAACTTGGCATTCAGCTTAAAGTATTTCCATCGTTCGTCGTTCATCTGTTGCAGCTAATGCTGATGTTCCTTAATTTATTTTCGGCATTTCATTCATCCACTCAAATTTACAAAAAAAAATATACTGAGGGTTTTTCAAGAAATTAACTTTAAAAAATTCATTTTGGCGGCATTGTCTTTCGTTCTGGGCAAGCTTTATCCAGCCACATTGAAAATGTGGTAATAGAAGGTAATTTCCAAAAATCAAACAATTTTATTAATTCAATGAGTATTATCTATGTGAAAGTTTTTAAGAACGAATTCCATGCAGCAATGGCAACAGAGCATGGAAAGTTAGTAGTCGTGGCTATTGTATGGTATTGTGTCCTGTATCGCAGTAAAGAATTCAAGCAGGATAAATATTTTGAATACAAAGCCAGAGTACACAAGATCAATTATAGTCTAATGTTGTAAAAGAACAAATTAATAGAAATAAGAAACATTCAATAAAAATGAATTGGAGTATCGTTTGTGTGTTACGCGAAATTCAAACTTCATTGAACGAACGACAAACAACGAACATCGTGCAAATGTTTGGCGTTGAACAATCAACATTCATGGTGCACAGTACACATTCACGAATCATATTATGTGCAATTAATGGCAAATAAAAATGGGTATCAAGTTCTAAATAACAAATCGTTGCGTTTTAAATCTTTGGCTCACTATCAACATTCGTATAACATGTACATTTTAGATACATTGTACATTCATTTTTTGGCGATTTCGCATTTTAATTTTATATAGATTATGATGTTGATGACATTGTTAATAGTTGGACATTTGAAAAATATAAGTAGAAAAATGTGAATGTTTCTCCCTTTTCGTAAAAAAAGGTGAAATGTAAAGAGTGTGTTGTGTTTTGGAACATACAACAATAACAAATAAAATCAGCCATTCCTTATATGTTTGTCTCTCAATGCAATGTATTTTTGAATATTGAATGCATTGCACATTGCACATTTCACATTGCACATTTCACTTCGGTATCAGAGAGAATAAGAATATTTTGCACTTCTTTTGTAATTGGTATTATTTTGTTCGTGGTATAGAGAGATATTGGGTGGAGCGTGGCATTTTGCCCAAAAAGGATCGTGCATATTTCGCGTATTCGTCCATATATCATGCACGTTTGCGTTCAGATGTGGTGCACTCCATGGAATGTGCATTGTATGACATGTCGTTCGTTGTTTGCTGTTGAATATTTTGCAATGTTGATATTGTTGTTTTAGTTGCTGACATTTTAGAGACTGACATTAGACACACTCACCCACACATTCACTTACTCAATCTCACACAAAAACCTGGATATTCATTCAACATCTCTCATCGGTTTCAGTCTACCGGTTATTGTTTGTGCAAGAGATGCGATATGATCATCGAGTTTATATTTAAAATTTTTATCGTATAACCAACGCAGGGACGGACACAGAAAGAGAAAAAAGAACAAGAGACAGAAAGAGAGAAAGAAAGAGATTTAATCAACGCTAAACTTGGTTCGAAAATTGTTTATTCAGAAAGACAAAGGAGACTTTGTGCTTTTTCTATAAGCAACGGTAGCAGTGACAGCAAATTGCTGTCATTTTACCTCTTTTACTTTTCTTCCTTTCATTCATTCCTTGGTTGTTGTTTTTTTTAGCTCGCGAAACTTTCAATGATACCATGAATCATGTATCGCTTTTGATAGATTAAACTTCTAAAAATATTTAAAATAAATTTTCGTTCGGATTCGCCCTGAATATGTTTCGAAAATTAGCCTGAAAATGTGCCAAAATGCTCAATTTTCCATCCAAAATATATGACAACCGTGGCAAAACGAGCAAACGAACAAGCGCATTAAACAAAATTGAATAACACAATGAAAAGAAAATAGATAATAAAATAAAATAGCAAAAATTCACGCGAGATGATATAGTAGATCGTATATTGAATTCTTTATTTATCTTTTGTTTAGGGTGGTTACCAAAATTTCTGCTACGTGAGATATAATAGTCGTTGTATTCTTGTTCAACAACCAGCACTCAGTGAATAGATACGGAATAACGAAATCACAATATGCATCATGGTCCAAAAGTTCTGGAAATTGTTCGATTTATACGTAACCAAGTTAAACCAATGTCTGATCTATTTTTTATTCTTGTTTGGAGAAAATCAAATGCCATCGGGCTTGTTCGTCCGAACTAAACAAACCAAATACATATTATTGTATATAGTTCAGCACTATAATCATCGCTGAATATATTATCATTGTTATTATTGTTGTTATCATAATCTCCATAAGATTCTCTGTTCAACTTTCATTTGACGTGTGCCTTCAACTGGAAATTTCGATGTCAGCAAATAAAGGCCCAACTGAAAATTGAAACAATGAATTAAAAGAAGACGACGCAAATTACATCGAGAAATAAGTGACCATAGCCGGACTGAGGATTAAGAAGAAGAGAGTGAGTGAGAAAAAAAAGAAGATAAAAATGAAGACAGAAAAAATATTATAAAAACGAACAAGCTATCAAATCCTGTGTATAAATAACAAATTCCACTTATGTTGAACACCGCCTGAAAGGGACAAATGCTGGAATGTCTATGGAGGTAAAATGTCAAGATCGAAAGATATGAACGAATCCAATGGAATATAAAATACATAAAAAAATAGAAAAAATTAGAAAAAAATGAAAAGCAAAATCTAAAACAAAACACAGGAAGGACCATACAAAATAAGACCAAGCATTAACATTCTTTAATATATTTTTTATAAGTCATACGAAATCCGAAATAAGAAGTGAGGCGTTTGAAAAGAGAACAACATGCCAAATTTCTGAAATTAAATATCCTCACCAGGGAGTTATAACGAATATAGCCAAATGTCAATTTTTCGCGCCATCTGGATTTCTTCTAAATTCTGTGTACTACGATATCTAACAATGTATTGATGTGTTTCTCCATATCATTCTGATGACAAAATAACGATAGTACACAGATTTTATAAGGAATCCAGATGGCGTATAGGCTTATAAACAACCGAGACAAAATAGTATACGCGTATATGGGCGTTATAACTCCATGGTCCTCACAGATTTCGACATTATTTACTCTTTTTTCTATTAGATTTGGAATATTCAGCTGTAGCCTACCTTTTGGTGTGTCCGTAGACATCTTTCGTTTTTTCATATTTTTTTTTTTGTTCACATTTTTACTCTCAGCTTTTTGAATTGCCCTCCTATAATCTCCAGTCAGCTGGCATTAATGTATTGTACAAAGTAGAAAAAGATCATGAGTTTAGTAGAAAATATTCATTACAGCCGAACGATACGACTTCGGAATTCGCATAACATTAACAGAATCGACTATATGATATATCACATGAATTGCGAAACGTTGATCCAAAAGATATTTGTATTAAGTATTTGATCCATTTGACCGCTCATCAGTTTATGTATCGTTTTATAGTCTATTCGAATTCATGGAACAGAATGATAATGCTGAATGGTAAATGTTAAGCAAAGTGCATGGACCACGAACTATGTATAATGTATATCCGGTTTTTTTTCTTATCTATTTTGGAAGTTTCCGGTTATGTTCTTATCTATTTAAGAACTTTCCGGTTTTTTTGTTGCAACAATTGAATTGTATGAGTTCAATAATAAAAATAATAATAACAATAATAATTATAATAATAATTACGTTTTCGCATTTTTACGTACTCGCATTATGTTCTTGTACGGAATTATAATATGAATCAATGACAATTTAGACAAAATGTTGTCTATTTTGTTTGTGGCAAAGCAAATATAAAATAAAGTATAGAAACGAAAACATTTTATGATCTGCTAAATCAATCGTTTCCGATCTTCATCATTTGGTAGCCAGCCAGTCAGCCCGTTAATCAGTCAGTCAGTGCACGCACACATCCAAACACTCACAGGCTTGTTTACAGTTTTTCAATAAGTGATAATACGCATTAAATCTGAACCAGATTTTATTGGTATTTATAATAATTTTTTTTTTTTTTCATTTGCGTTTTTATTTAATTTTCTTGTTTTTGGTGAATACAGTGGTACTCATATTTGATGAGTTCATAGATTTGTATCTCTACCAACCGGAAAGAAAATTCAAACTATAAATGAACAAAAAGAGAAAAGAAGAAAAAAAACGAAAAACAAAGAATTTTTAACGTAAACATGAAATGAAGGATCATTTGCGATGATGGAAAGATCAGGCAAATACCTCATCTTAATTAGAACAATATGGATTTGAATAAAATCGCTGGAATAACAATATCGATCTGGACATTTTATAAGGAGAATTCATTTGGAATTCAATCAGTCAAATTCCCAGTCGCTAATAAACTTTTCGTCAAAAACGCTTAAAATCCATTTTGAGATATTGATTTAGCAGACAGATGTTTTCGTTTCTATGCTTTACTTTATATTTGCTTTGCCACAAACAAAATAACCAACATTTTGTCTAAATTTTCATTGATTCATATTATAATTCCGTACAAAAACATAATGCGAATACGTAAAAATGCGAAAACTTAATTATTATTATTATTATTATTTTTACCATTCAATGGTGTTGAAAGTTGTTCATCGGCGCTTGAATGATGATGATGACTTTCATGAATTATTCAAACTTTGGTTGTGATTGTGATTAAGTGACTTGAACATCGAACATTTGATCTGAATGGTATGGCTATTACTAAACAATGAAACGAAACACTTTTTCCGCTACATTAATTGCGATATAGAATATTTCGTTTGTGCAGTATGCATCGATTTATTTGAAAATGAATGAACAAATGAAAACGAAACGAATGGAATTTCGATAGAGTCGATAAAAGATAAAGGGTAAATGGTATACAGTATACAGTATACACGATATACGATATGTATGGTAGAATGCATTTAATCCTTGATCAGTAAGTATATTTGCATCATTTGGCTACTGAAATTGAAAATATGATTACCGTTGCAAATGTTGCTCTCATTTATGGAATAATAAATGAATGATGAATTATGATTCAAAAATAATGGGAAATCATTTAATTTACTGTAATTTCAGATGCATTCATCACCACAAAAATGTGATGAAAATTGAAGAACGATGAATTTTGCAGTCTTAGTCTTTACACTTAACGCAATATGAAATTGAAGCCAAATAACAAGCGAAATATCATTTCGAATATTTCTAATTCTTTGGATATCAATAAATTTTTTCGTTTATTAAAATGAAAATGCAATGAAGTTAAACCAATGTATGCTATTTCAGAATTGCTATATGTGCACTTCTTTCTGCCGTCCAATGTTCAATGTCTGATTGTGTAAGTGCCATTGGAAGAATTTATGGCAAAAATGCGGACGATATGATATTCTAGCAGAAAATAGGATACGAGAAGAGTTTGAGAAGGCAATTCAAGGCAAAAGAGAAACCACCAGTTATTAAGGGCGCATTCAGTTTTACTTGATGTTAGTGATTAATGATTTTCGAAAATGTTTACAATTTAAGTGAACCTCAGGACATCATTATACATATTTCACAATTCTCAAACTGATATCTGATTCACATGAATGCATTTAGCTAACCGTTGAGTAAAATGTTAGGGGCATTTCTTGTATTTCGTATACGAAGGTACAATTGAATAACCATATCGATTTAATGACTGACTACTATCAGTTGAATTTGTTCAATTCAAAAACAAATATTCGATATGAGTCGAACTTGAATACTATTTTCTGCATTATTGAAATCAATTTACGCGACGATAAATGGTCAATTGTTTCAATCATATACCTTTTCGATATTCACCAGAACAAGGCAGCCCCGAAACAATAATATCCAAACATATGCATTTAAATTTTTGTGTGCTGTGGACTGCATACGTGGTACGCGGTTTATTTTCCATTGAATCCATGGATCCGAATAGATATAAATGAGCACACAAAGCTTGTGCCGGGACTGAAACAAATAGAAACAAGAAACAACAGTTATGGTTCTGGATATCTATGCTTGGTACTTTGTTTGGTACACGCATTGCATTTTATAGTTTCAAATAAATGGTTTTAAGGATTAAAGCATACTTTTCCGCACTGTTTTGATGATCTTTTGATAGTTTCTAATAGAAACTATTAATAGAAACTATTAATTTCTATATTGAATGATGGAAGGAGAGACCTTTTTTTTTTTTTTCAAAAAAAATGGTATTTCTACGCGTTTTAGGTGATTTTCAATTGATTGACGAAAAAACAAATTCGAGAAAAAAATTACAGTAACGACAACACCCAAAATGAATACTCGTTTCATCATTGTGGATGGCGGGAAAGTAATACATACAAAATCTATGGATTGTAATATTGTATTCAAGTACTTGTGCAAGATGATACACACCAAACCATTGCACCGAAAGGAAAATGCTACAAATGCAGTGTAAATCTAACTGATAGAATAATAAATTTCGTTCCATTTTTTTTTTAACCATTCCTCAAGTTAAAACTGTTATACAATTTCACAAAATGTATTTAGTTGTTTGTTATTTTGTTGGCCATTTTTCACGTCGTTTCCTCTATCTTTCCTTTATTTCTTTCCGTCTATCATCTTGCAACGTCATGACGTTTCGCATAACGTCGTTACTCATTTTGAAAATCCAGGAGTGAAAAAAATCGTGAAAAAAGAATGAAAAAAAAACATATTATAAAATGCACATTTCTTTTTTCTAATTTGATCTATCTCTTTTCGATGAATTTTGGTTGCGTTTCACTTTAATGGCTTCGATACAGTTTACCAGTTTACTCACTACATTCAGTTAAATTTCTAATTTTTTTATTCATACATCCGTGTCCATCCCATTTTACTTCACTCGACTCTGGCTGAATATGCAAGACACTTTTTTTCCTTTTTTCTTCGGATGATGTCAAATTTCAATCTCTCTCCATTCTTCGGATGCATTTTGCCCAAACGCTATAGCATATTTTATTCTACTTTTCGGTATGCTTCAATTTGATATCAGCTCTTTATGCAGTTTGAAATTTGAAATTGCTGTTAGCATCATTTTGGACATTATCTTCACAATGGTCTTCAGTAGAAATGCATTCAAAATTCGAACATATCGATATAATATGCAACAGTGCATATATTTCTTCGATCCCAAATTCTGTATATATTGTGGATGGTATTACGTTGTGGCTTCTATTCCATTCGTTCATCACTATTTCCAATGTCTGATCATATGGTGCGTAGGAGTGTGAAAAGGTATCCAGTATCCATCGCCATCTCCATGGCAAAACAATATTTTTCAAAATTCTGAATTGAGGATATGCTACAACAATATCTACATACATGGTGTAGTGGACACAGTGGATCCAGTGTCCAGTGTCCATTGTCCATAGATCGATAGTTGCATAGAATAGTTGCATAGTTTCTAGCATCCATAAACCAAATACCACATGCATCAAGCAAAATGAAATGCACACATACACACACACACACACACACAAACACGCTCAACCCAGATGAACAAACCAACTTACAGACATATTGAACATGAGATAAATGTTTAATGATTGTTATGTGTCCTGTTTGACGAAAAGGAAAATACTAGATACTGTATTTTGTATAAAATAGCTCGAGGAAAAACATCTCCCGGGAAATTTATACATGTGTCTAATATATTGTTAGTGTCTAAATGGACGTAGATGGATGCCAAAGTATGAACGAAAATTCCATAGCCTTTGCAAGAAGAGCCAATGTGAAAAACAAAATAAACGAAGAACAAACTGAACCGATGGAGAATTGAAACAGCAACAGGAAAAAATGGATGGAAAAAAGAAAAGGGAAAAATGAATAAAAAATGCCGAAAAGTAGGTGTAAAAAAAATAATAAACAAATTGATACTATAATAAGATGATATAAAAAAATTTGGGGAACAATGATTGTTTCAATTTTTCCACAAGCTTTGAAATCACACATTTTCCAAATGGATTCGAAATGTTATGTCGTCACTTTGTTTTACATACTACTTTTATTTGTATTTGTAAATACATGCTTTTGATCCCCTTGATAAAAATCTAACAACGAATGAAATTGAAAGAGATGAAAAATGGATATGAAGCGAAACAGAAATTGGAATGAATAAAAGCAAAATACTGAAATGAAGTGTTTGCATTTATTTATGAAACAGGTAAATTATATAATTCAAAAAGAACCGAAAATGGAGGAAGTAAAAGAGCACAAATAAAAGACATCGAATAAAATGAACCATATAAAATATTTTCGAAAGAAAAAAAAAGTTCATTTAATTCCAAAATCAAAGTGATTGACACGAAACGAAAATGAAAAATAAAAAACACATAGATCAAACATTCGTTTGTAAGAAAGAATGGATGATATCCAAACTAAATTCAAAAAAAAAAAAAAGAATAATTTTTCAAATAAATTCAATTTCCAAATGATTCAACAGTTCATTAGAATGAATCATTTTGAAAGCAATGCGATGCTGAAAAAAGACATTCGAAATCACTTATTGAACAGTTTTCCTATTCCAAATCATTCCAATGGTGAAACAAAGAAGCAAAATGTAAGTGCAAAATTGATAGGACTTTTCATTTGGTAGTTGCTAAGTGTTGGGAACAAAATTGTGGATGGCATCACAAGTAAAATTCGAATCAAACATTAAATTCTTGTTGTTATTTCTTTGTGAACTTTTTAAAGTGTTTAATTGATGTTTACACTTTGCTCAAGACATCATTTATGAATGAAAATCTCAGCCATTGCTTCAACAATGTAATGCTGTTCATAGTCAATACAAGATGATGTGGCCGCATGTAAAGTGTGAAAATAAGGCTTAGATATACTTAATAATAGCACATTTATCAGTATTTGAATAAAGCATAGGCCATGCCTATGCTATTCATCTGATCTGCTCAGGCAAGCGAGTTAAAAGAGTTGAGCGAGATTAAAGACGGCACTTGCAACTATGCTGCTCCAAAAAAATATAAACGGACTCAAAAATAAGACGAAAAAGCATCAACAAATCCAATAAAACGATGCTATGCTCCTTCGTTTTTTTTATTTTATTGAAGAAAAAAAAAACACAACTAAAACCTAGTTAATCACCGTATTCGGAAGGGAATATGAAACATCGTTCAAATGGAACGTTATAATTTCATCATCTTTTTTACCGGATATTGTAATGAGATTTCATAATTGACTGGAATATGTGGAGGTGGTCGGTTGTGTTGTGTATTGCCATTTTCAAGTGCTTTGATGCTTTAATGCTGGTTCGCATTCATAATCGAGTATGGCAGGCATGCGGGATGAGGTATAAAATCAAAATGGGCTTGTACATCTTAATTATGGAGTTAAAGATAAAAAAAAAGGTTTTGTAAATACATACAACAGCCTTTAGGCAATGGCCTAAAAGCATAATCGGAAAATGGAAGACATTCTTCAGCCATGTTTATGTATGTGAAATAATGGTCACATTTCAAATGTATTACGTTTCGATGGTAATTTTGTTAATCGAATATAGAATCTACTTTCGGGGTCAGTGTAATTGACATAGAAAATAAGGATGTTCTTGTTATCGGTCCATCTTTTTTCCTGTTCTTTTTTATTTCTCCATATTTGATCACTGTGAGAGTGCTGTGACTTTGGAATTTATGACGGCGGATGGCGATAAAAGCCACAAAAACAAAAATACCTGACACCCCAAAATCCATTTGGAACATTTAGCTGTTTTTTTTTGTTCTCTTCTCTTTAACGCATCCATTTTCTGCTTGTGCGATATCGGTTGGCCGTTGTCCGTCCCTAAGTCAATATATGCTGATTAAGCTACCAATTTGTAATGCGTTGAATCAATTAATATCAAATAATTTGTTTGCACAAAATACGATTAGCGAGCT
The DNA here is from genome assembly GCA_000149185.1 of Mayetiola destructor. NCBI lineage: Eukaryota > Metazoa > Arthropoda > Insecta > Diptera > Cecidomyiidae > Mayetiola > Mayetiola destructor. The sequence continues at coordinate 1,768,454 of GL501518.1, forward strand.
GTTGCTCTATTTAGCATTATCGCAATAATTGAATTCATTGAAATCAAATGTTTAAATCTAGAGATACTTGCTGCTTACTGCTTACCGCTAATGTACATTGTCGATAAAACTGTTTGGTAATCAGAACCAATGGATAGAATCCGTTGTGTTCATTTGTTTATTTTTGTTAGTTTTTGACGATTTACGATTAATTGGAAGGCGGTAAATGGAAGAAGGGAAACAACCAACAATAACATAATATCAAAGTTGCAAACAACGCCTATATCCAGCATTTATTTTGCGTATTTAAATTGGAATGTATTTCAAGTTTCAAGCTTTTAAGGTTATCGTATTATCGCCACCACAATGAATTATCACCGAAAATGCTCTGCATTCGCTGTCATGATAAAACCATTATGCGCCATAAATTTGCGTGAAAGTTGAGGATTTGGAACAATCGACATCTGATATGCGAATGAGAATGATATGGTTTGTATTTTGTATAATCAGCGAATAAATGATGCTTTGATTTAACAGAACATCGACAGCTTATTTTAATTAAATTTTGAGAATTATATTATTGAATGGGCAAACGGACAAATGAGCAATTATAAAAATACATAATTATAATTGAATGACAAATCATTGGTCCTATGAAGCATTCAAATAATAATAAAATTGCATCGAAAAGAACTCAAACTGTACCACAGTCGTTTATTTGAATTGAATATCGAGTACCGTTGTCAAGATGAAAAAAATAAAACACGCATAGATTTATCGTGATTTGAAATATTTCAATAAATTCAACAATAAGTTCCATAAATAATTGGTTGAAAAAATGTGATCATATTATTTCTAGCGATTTTTTTTTTATAAAATTTCAAGTTAAAAATTTTTTTTCAAAATTCAATTCTCTCCTATATTGTTTTCTTTCTTTATTGTTCAATTTGTTTGGATGGAATTTTCATATTCGTATGAGTGCGTGACACTGTGTGTGATAAAGACCAATGAAACTGAAAATGTGTTTGTGATTTTGCTTTGAGCGAATTTTTATTGGATTATTATTTGTTCTTCTCAAATTCTGCTTTGTCAGCCGAATCAAAACAGTAATTGAAAAAACATAAACAACCGGGATTTTCAAAAAGCAAACAGGCCGCATAAATGTGTTGACAAAACAGACATAAATTTTCACATTTTTTTCCGCGTAGGTATGTGTGCGCGACTGTATACTGTGAAGTTTTTTTTTCTCGATTTCACTTTCAACCATCAAATTGTGTAGTTATATGTATGTGCTTCGGTTGGATATTGGCATCGAATAAAGCTCATTCAAACATATTTCAAATTTCAAACAGAATGCCATCGAATCAATCATGTTCGAAATTCGAATAGTCGTAAAATGATAGAAACATATCAAGATTAAAGGAAAACACACGCAAATCAACAAAACAGGCCTGTTTTCATTAATAAATGGTAAAAATAGAAATGGCAATATTTTTATCCCCGTAATGTTGAAAAAATGAATCGATTCACAGAATTAATAATTGAAATCCCAGGAAGGAAACGAAATAATGGTTTCCGAAAATGAAAAGCGGTTTCTAGTTCACAAGCAAATGAATGCCTGATATATTTGATGTCGCACCACATTGAATTTATTTTCGTTGTTTAAATGGTGAAATGTTTCTAATTTTTTTTTTTTTTTCTGGATGACAAACAATCATTTGATACCAAGCAATGATTATTTTAACAAAATTGTGTTATAATTTCAGATTTCAGTCATTCGAAAAAATAGAAATGCATTCATCTAATGTGTAATGTCTAATTCAATTCTATTTCATCAAATCTGAAGCGAATGGATATGCTTTCGGCATCGATGGAAATTAAATACATTAAAGAAAACTAGAAATGTGTGTATGAGCTTGTTCATTTCGGTTTTCTCTATTGTCTACGATCCAAATAATAAATAAAATAAATTCATGAAATTGGACGGCCAACGATACGATTTCTGACTGAACGAATGAGCATATAAACGAAAAAAGGCTTCCAGCATGCCTGGCAGATATAAAATCAATGACAGAAAAATAAAAATGAAAAAAAACAAAAACAAAAATAAAGACGAAAAAAGAATGAATATACAATGAATAGCCGGTCGTCTTGGTGCTTGATGCTTGATGCAAGCTCACTTGATTTGCACTGTCTGCCAGATACATTATTGCATGTGAATACGTTTGGCTCTTTGGACATAAGCCGAATGAACAAATTTCAAACAGAATTCGGGCATTATGCACAATATACATATATATATATATATTCTATAGCATTCGGCATTCGCATGCATATGAATATATGTGTTTTTTTGTGTGTTTGTTTAGTTTTTTACGTTTATTTTCTTTTAATTTTTTTTTTGGTTTTGTTTTTTGTTTTCTGGTGATCTTTTCCATTCATTTTGCGTACAGCAAATCTTGAAATGCATTGCTATTGAAAGCTCAACGTACAGATCTACTTTTAACTTCATATATATCCATGTAATAATATCGAAGGTTGGTCTGTGTTCCAGTGTTCGTTCACTTTATTTTATTTTCGGATGTCGTTGTTGTTTTCATTTTTTGAATTTCATCTTTCTCTGTGAAGTTCATCGGTTGGTGCCGCTCGATGCATACTGCCTCTTAGTGATTGTTATATTTTTTTTGTTCATCATCATCTTCTTCTTCTTCTTGGTTTTGTTCACAATAAGTTATGCTTTTGGTTGAATACTAGTGCATTACATGACATTCTGACTTTTGCATTCATTTTCTACTGAATAAGAAGCCACTCTTGACATACGCAATAGAAGACAAACACATAAAAAACACACACACACACAATACTACGGCAACAACATTATCAACAATTCAAAACGGCCAAATGTATGGATGAAAGCAAAGATAAAAAGATTGAAAGAAATAAACGAGAAAAACAAAAATTGAATGCACGATTTTTATTGCATTACGTAATGTTAGCTCATCTCCTATTGTTGGCACATACATTACCGACGCCAAGATTTATTTCTGATATCGATGTTGTTGTTGTTGTTGTTGTTATTTCTGCTGTCATCACTCTTGTAGTATATCCATCTGGTAAGTTGGCGGATTTTCTATTTGCTATATTCGTTTAGAATAAGAGAAATTTCGACATTTGGTGGCCATATGATGGGAAACAGAACAAAAAGATATGGGTAAGGGTGGCAAATCGGCAAACTCGAATATGCAGTTGAACGAACAATCACACTCTCTTTCACTCAAATCACACAAACATATACATTATTTGCAGGATGCACACCACACACAACACAAAATATAAACACTAAACACATTCGATACACTGAATATTTCTGCCAGTGTACTGAAGCATCGCATTTAAAAAAGACTTTTCGACAAGCGGTCAAAGAAATATCACATGAATATTCATTTGTATTATGTATTTGAATTGGATGTGAAATGTGAAATGTGAGTTATATATGCATCTTTAGCCGTGGTTTGGTTTTGAACGATTCTACAGTCTACACATTCTATTGAATGTTGTAAATGATTTCGTCTCACATTCGCATATAGCATAGAATATTAATAATTGATAAACATTTCAATAAATTGTTGGATTTATAATTTTTCTTAATATTAAAAAGATATAATAAATTTCGAAAAATCAATGTCAACCAAAAAATCAATTTCGAAAAATCAATGTCACCCAAAAAATCAATATCGAAAAATAAAAAATTGATAATAATTACGTTTTCGCATTTTTACGTTTTCGAATTTTTTCATTTTCGCCCTTTTACGTTTTCGCATTCTTAAGGTTTTCGCATTTTTACGTATTCGCATTTTTACGTTTTCGCATTTTTACATTTTCGCATTTGTACGTTTTCGCATTATGTTTTTGTACGGAATCATAATATGAATCAATGACAATTTAGACAAAATGGCTTCTTTAATTTATTTGTTATTATCGTTAAATATGTATTGAAACGTTTAAACATTACACAGAAAGGAACATTGTAATTCGAATGACTCTCTTCAATAATGATTAACCACATTTTCTATGTATTTTTTATGAACTTGCATAAAAATGTATAACAATGTAAGATAATCGGGCAATTTTGAATTCCAATATTTCCCTTTCTGTTATGGAAATAGAATTTTACTGGTGCAAGTCAATACAGTTTATCATTCGATGGCTACATTTTACCATGAAATGGATAATCTCTATTCAACATTGCGGTAAACCGTGCCTACGATGTCCATGTGAGTTCTTTGCTTATGTTCTAGGTTTGATGCACAATTCGTGAAATTTATTTTTAGAAAATTCGATTCTTTTCATTAGTTGGTTTGCATCATTGATTCATATTATAATTCCATGCGAAAACGTAAAAATGCGAAAACGTAATTATTATTATTAACATGTTAACATTTTCAATGGTTGCGGTTGAGTTCGTTCGAAACACAATCTATTTATTCTGGGAAATTGTAGGTTGTTGTTTTTTCATTTATTTTGTTATTTCCTTGTTTTTTTTTCTTCTTTTTCTTCTCTTCTTCACTTTTGTTTTGTGTACATTCATTCGTTGACAATCGACGTGCAAACGAATTAACTTCTTTGGTTTAACAAACCGTTGATGCTCATTGATATGTGCACTACGGACCAACGAGTTTTCCTTATTCCAAACAAACGATTTTTATTGATGCTTTATCGCTGAAAATACTCCCCAGATATAGCCATTGACTGTAATTGTGATTCCTGTGCCGAATGTCAATTCAAAACGAATTCTCATTGATGTTTCTGGCTTTTGTATGTTGACTTTATCGATGTGTGCATACTTGCGAACATACAATTCCAATAAATTTATTTCGGACATGAATTTTGTGTATTTTGTAAAATGTTTATGGGTCCAGTTTGGTCCATGTTGAAGCTTTTTCAAATGGATATTTTTATCGCTTAGATTCTTCTCATTTGTCTTTCAGCATGGCTTAAAATCAATGGCTAAGCATTTTCACACAAAAGATTATTTTCCATCGAAACTAAATGAATTGCCTACATCATTGTACACTGTACACTGTACATTGTACATTGTGCATTACCATTTCAACCACATCGACATCCGACATCATTAGCCGTTAAAATTCCGTCGATGAATCCCATTTTCAATTCATACAAATTATTCAACAATCTGATAACAATTTGTTCAATTATAAACACAAACAAATTCAAAACTAACCAAGAAATCCAGACACTTAAATGGAATTCCAATTAATTGATATAATATATATTTTTTTTATTGTATTCCCTCCCCATGGTCATCAATCACTCAACGTGAGTATTTGGTATCTGAATGATTAAATATCGCTATCCAATTTGAATAACATTTTGGAGCACGGCTTCCAGGTTGAATGATTTCTGAAAAATAATAATTCAATGTTTTTTTTTTTGGAGAATTTCGAATCAAATCATTCAGCTTATACATTATACATATAACCGAAACCGTTCTTACTCATCGTGATGATTGTATCGGCAACAACAGCAACAATGCCACCAATAGGCTCCATCCATAATTTTCCGTTCGGGATCGTTGATACTGTATAAATACATATTTGAATACACTGCCAAGCTAGACTCGGTAGTAGTG
>GL501518.1:1786063-1804555 GCA_000149185.1 Mayetiola destructor
CAGTTCAATAAAAAAAGTGTGGATTTTGTGCCAGTTTTCCATCATTTTCGTTTTGTTTCATTTTCAAGTCACGAGAGCGACTATCACTAAAGTGAGAAAAACAAAATAAAAAAATAATTCCCCACTAACAAATTTAATACGTGTGTGTTTGTGTTTGTTTGTCACTTATTACAAGGTTGAAAGCTCAAATCGAACGGCTCTGCTTCATGTTTAATGCGAATGAATAAGTTCTTCATTGATAAATCAGTTTAAAAAGATTTGTTGCTTCCTAACATTGTGTTACACGTATATGTGTGCATATGGGGCTTTGATGAACCATCTCCTTTTCTTGTTGTTCGATCCTTTGGATTGTATTTTTTCTTTTAGTTTTTTGTTCACAAACCTTCGTTCGACTGTGCCAAACCATTTAAAATCGTGTAAAATTTTCTTCAAAAAGTAATGTAATCATTTTCAGTAGGCAGATTGATTCACAATTCACAATCGAAGCGCAAATAAAAGTTTCGCTGAATACTAAAGTTTTGCTTTCTACTTTCTCTTGCCAATAGAACCTTACTGCCACATAAAATGTGTATGTAAATTATTTAGATAAAAAAGGTACCGGTGTCGCCCTCGTCTGAATGTCACTGCGAAATTTATTTGCTATGAAAACACTTACTGACTTCACTAAACGATTCATCGGATGGGCAAAGTGGAGGCTTTTTTATAGCAAACAAATGTCTCAGTGACATCCAAACGAGGGCGTCACAGGTACCCTTTTTGTTTAAATAATTTACAATGTCGTAAGGTTCCTTCGCCTCGTGCCCAAAAATAGGTGAATGATCAAGGGCATAAAGAAAGAGGAGAAAAATTGTTCAATAACGGCGATTTTATTGGAAATTCTATAGGCCATACTTGTCTTGCTCCTGTCCTCTAACTCATTCACATGAGCAAATTTATTGATGAAAAATAGGCAAACGTAACGAATTGGCATACAAAACTGCACTTTTTAAAGTGGATGGAGGTTTTTGGTTTTGGTTTTGTGTGATAAAATGCAATTTATTTTTAAATAAATATGTACTCCTCATTTCATCTTCCTTTAATTCTATCAGGCTGGACTATCTTCGAATCTGATCTCTTAATCACATCCTCTTTGGCTCTCCTTCTTTTTCTTCTTCTTCTTTTTCTTTTATCGATGTTAAATTAGGGAATGGGTATCAAAAATGAATTTTCCAATTGTTCTGTTCTGTTCATCTATAGTTATCAAAAGAAATAGTATTAATTGTCCATAACTCCAATGATGACAGCCCGTAATAAATTTTCGAAAAGATATCTCATGCCGCAATTCACGCGAACCAATTACTTAAATAAGTTCTAAATCAAAAAGCGAGTGGAAAAAAATAATGTCGAAAATTAAACGAAATGCAGGCTCATTGCAGTTTTATTGTAGCTCAGATTATTATTGGTCTGGTGTTCACAAGAAAAATATATTCTATTTTGTTTTTTTTTTGTTGTATCTTTTCAGTCTTGTTCTCTATCTGTTAAATTTGTATTTGTATTTGTGCACATAAATGTGTCTATGTACGCGTTACACTGCTCAAAATGAAAAACAAAAAAGTTTCGTTTAATGAATATTTAATAACCATTGTACCATCGTCGTACCATACAAATTTAAATTGATAAAAAAATTATTTATGGGACAACTTTTTAAAGCTTTAGAAAGAGAAAATTAGAAAATAAACGGTAGCTTACGGGCCTCAGACCTCAGACTGAAACAACAGTAAGTATATGTCACGACTATAGTTTTTTTGATTCGATTCGTCACTCCTCTTTTGTTACAATTCTTTTTTTCTTGCAATTTTTCTTGCATATCGATTGTTCTGGTGTTTCTCTTATCATCCATCTACGATAAGGAACATATTAATGCGAAGAATACGCTATACGAAATATCATTTGATTCTGGTTTTGGTCATTTATTCCATGAAATCATCCAAAATGAAAAGCAACACCAACCGGCTAATAATTTAAGTTCACAAAGTTCGGCATTAATTTTTTCGGTAAATCTTCAACCCGTTTTTTTAAGCTGAAATACAAGAATTTCTCTATTTATACATTTTCGGATTGTGCAATGTTCAATATACACTGTATAGCCGTTTGCATTATGTATTACTTTCAACTTCCACCACACAATTTTTGGAGAAAATACGTGAATGCTTTAATAATATTTGAACGCTGCGGTCGTATTAAATAATTCATTTGAAGTATAGACAGATTTTAACGCCAACAAGGTAGTCGTATGCGACAACAAACTTTTCCGTACAGCCCTTTCTTAATTCAGTTTTAAATTTAAACAACAAATCGATTGCGATTCATTCATTCGCTAACACGAACACAACAATACAAATTATCCATCACCATAAAACTGTAGAATTTCTTGGACCGAAGACGCTCGGAATACCAATACTGTGGTGAAGTGCGGCACGAATTTAGTGTAGAAATAGAGTCTCAATCACCCTGTTAAGAAATCCGGCCGAATTCGCCTTGATTTTATGCAGATTTGTTCAAAAATTAGAGTGTCGGAAAACTTTTTTCGCACACTCTACACAGACGTAAAAATAAGAAAATGATTTTCTCATTCTATGACAACATACAGTTTCATCTGTTGATTTTTTATTTTATTTTTTCATCTTTTTCAATTCCGATAGAACGAATGTTTTGACAAATTAGCTAAACTTCAAAGAAAGACTGATCATTGATCATAATGGAGCCAAAACTTAACTTATTAAATAGGAAAATTTTAAAATTCATAAAATACACACACCAAGATTGTGCGAGTTGGTGCGTTTATCTTACGGTTCGCGTACGAGATCGATTTTCGTTTTTTGTCCCACAGCTTCAGAAGATTTTGGCACTAAATCACATTGTGAACGCTTCAACCAGTCTTATCGATAATTATGGCGCAACGAAAATTTGGGTGGCTTAATCCCAAAAGCTGTTCACGTAAAAATAATGAATCAATTGATTAGTGTCAATATTTCACTGAATGGAATTATCAACTTTCGTTTAAGTTTTTTAATTTATCTATTTTAGGAATTCTGTTTCTTTTAAACCTATTTTAGGACTTTCTGTGGTGTGCGAAAGAATAAAAATACCCATAATTTCATTACATTGCCAAATTCAAAGAGCCATCAGTGAATTGTTTAACACTCAAAAGTCACATCAATGCCACTGTCAACTGTTAAAATAATAATAAAAAAATTTTTTGAGGCTATGCATATTCTTCCTTCACTCGTTCCATACCATTCATATGACGTTGATTCGTTCGGATAACAGAGTTGCAAAGAAAAATGCCCAAATCATCAATAGAGATGGCGAGATGATGTTGTAGGTGAAAGATATGTTTATTCTATAAATGGAATACAGCGCATAAATAATAAATATCGGAAGGAAAATATTGACTGCACATGAGAAAAGGAAGCGAAAACCGACAATAAATTTTATTTGAACGTATAACTGGGCTTATGCGTCGATAAAAAATAACCGCACCACCGTAAAGAACTACTACAGTCCGAAATGGAGTAAAAGGGAGAGAGAAAATCAAAAGAAGAAAATAGCAATACGACGACCAATGAAACGAGCTCTGATGAAATGACTTAGCGAAAAATAGAGAAAGGGATGGCACATTGACATAAAAGAAATGAAGCACGTTTATACACACAAAAATACCGTATACATACATATTAAATAATGGCAATCGTCTATAAGTTCGATGCGGTTGACTTTGTTCTCCAAAAAAATAAAATATATGCTGTACTTATTGCATATCACACATAAAACAGCAAAACACATGGATGCAAAATAAAATACCAGAAGGAACCAGCAAAAAAAAAAAAGAAAAATTAGAATGAAACATACGCAACTAGCACACGCACATATTTGATTTTGTCGTTTGAGCATTTTCTTATTTTATTTCATCGGGTTCGGTTGAATATTTTATGGAAGGAATATCAACGATGAACATCGAGATCAACCTGAAACATATGACTTTAAGAAAAAAGATTCATAAATTCGTCAAAAAAAAAAAAAAAAATATATCATCATCTTGTACGATGGTTGTTATTATTTCAAAAAAATTTATGACGATTCGATGAAATCGATCCATGAATATGTTGATGAATGCATTACAAAATGTTGATTGTCGTTTGGCGAATTGTCAATCGAGCTTTTTATACTACAATTTATTTATGATTTATTCTGCGGCAAAAGAGCCCAAAAGGAGATGATAGCTTTGAATGAATTGTTATTCCATTTGAACATTATCGATAAACCGAGACTACCATCGGCCATCAGCTATCAAATTGATAGTATCAACCACGAACCAAAAAAAAATCATCGAAACGAGCATTCTGGATGTGCACCATTCGTATGAATATTTAATACAATAACCAAATCAAATGGTGAATTTTCTCTTTTGAATTCGATACATTATAAATTTTATCTGATATCAGATAGAGGTCAGAGCGACTATCATATCGGCATATCGCGCAATCTAGCACATCACAATTTTTATGGTCGGTTCGACATTCGAATCCGTGACATATAAATCGACAACCAACACTGAATCTTATTGTAATCGAAGGAAAGCATTTGATTCGGAAGGAAATGAAAGGATTTTCGCGTACAGATATGTTAAACTATGCGATTCGTTAACAGTGATCTCATTACTCATCCCTCTTCACTGAATCCACACACCCAAAGAAAAACCGACAACAGATCGTTCTGGTTATGAACAAATTGAAATTCTTAAACGTTCTGAAATGTACGGAAAATGAAGAATTTTACCTCGTGATTTTACTCAAAATATAATGTGTTCCTGTCGCACCATTTCAGGTCAACTGCTGCAAAAGTTTTGTCGTAAAATATTTATGCAATTTATTTGGCTTTTATGACGATAATTTTTCGTGTATTAACTTGATTTCCTTTTTTTATCTTTAGCAATGCTCTCTTGCTGACTATTCATTTCATCTATTGTGCATCGTATAATCTTTTGTGATTTGTTTTGTTTTGTTTTGAGTCTTGAGTTCTGCATTGAATAAATGAACTGAACGATATGACCAGCGTGTTGGTACATTTTAAATATTCATAAATACGCGTTACTCACAACTCATGCGAGAGTTCCGAAGCAAAACCATACTTTTATCGGCTACTGACTATGGACTATGAATGATATTTGGTGGTATACACACACACTCTATTCGGATATTAGTTAGCATTTGTTCATGACTCGGTACTCGATACTTTTGGTTTTCGCATGCACGTATTTTTCACTTCTTTCCGCTCGATTCGTGCATGAATTTTGATATTTTCCCATTCTTAAATTGAGCCTTCTCTCACCCGATCAAGAGGTTGGTCTGCATTTAACAAAGCACCAAAAATGAATTCATTCAACATAAAACAATTGGATGCGATGGAAACGCGAACGTGAACGCGAACGAAAACGAAAATGGAAACAAAAATAAATAAAAATACGCATTCAACATAAATGTATTAATGAATTTCGAAATATATGTGCCCCATGTTGAAAGTTGAAACGGTTTTTTAGCTCGTTTGGACATTCAGTCGGTTGGTCGATTGTTTGGCGATCGTGTATGGCGCAACTGTGACGCACAGATTTGAAATTCGTTAATTAAATATTAATATATACAAGCAATTACATACTACCCAGTGAGTTTACTACAGTTTACAAGTTGGCTTAACATTCACCACTCACCATCCACATCAATAGCTGAAATAGAATAGAGAAAGAAAAAAAAAAAAAAGGAGAAAGAACAACAAATGTCAAAAAACGGTATTTGGAAATCATATGGGGGTTATGAAAAATAAAGTTTTACTCTCTAAAGTGTAAAGTTTTTGAGGGACATTGCCAAATCTCTTGTGATTTGCTTTATATCCGTACAACCACAGTACATCACAAACTTTGGGCCTTTGGATTGTTCATTTGACAGAGAGAAAATTGTCAAAACAGGTGAATTGGTTGAAAGATAAATCACAATATTTTCTTAACTGGCCGTTCAAGTTATTCAATTAGCTGAAAGTTTTCTTTTGGCTTGTAAACTATTCGACTAATCACAGTTACTCACTGTCCGAGTCCATTGGGGATCTTGTTATTCTTTGGTTTGTCCTTTTACCTTTATCAATTCATGTCAATTACAACTTTGATCTCTGGAATGTCTTCTTTGGTTGTTGTTCATTCTGAACTTCCTCATCCGTTTGAACTAGGAAAGGGAGACGAAATTTGGTCTTGAATGGACTCCTAACCGGTTTTTCTTTTTAGAATGCAAATGGTCCAAGTATCAGCATGGGAAATGAATGTAAAAACTTCTATCTTTCTTCTACTTCTTCTTCTTCTTCTTGTTCGCCATTAGAAGAGATTTCAGCTTTATTTGGAACAACATTTTCATCAATATTGATTCATAATTATTCAACTGGGTCTTCGATATTCAAATAATTGATTTGTTTCTATATGCGTTTATCAATAAACTCATCACGACTGAATTTATTACTTTGATCGATGGTCGATGTTTGACAAGTCGATAGTAAATGGAATATAGTCGTAAAAGAGAGAGACAAAGTGGAGAGTCTGGAGTGCAAAACACAACTAGAAAGAATTCCGTTGAACTTTTGATTAAATTGTTGATCAACAGCTTTTAAACTTAACAACGTGCATTTATCTCGTTTTACTTCTTTTTTATGCAACTCAGGTGAATTACTACATTTTGTCTTTTCTTCTCTCCTTTGGTTAAAAACAATTAATTTTTTTTTTCATCTGATCGATCTAAAATGTTGAATTTAAGTATAGTTTGGAAAATGCTGTGTCAATAAAAAAATATCGCGATGCGAGTTTTTTTTCTGCGTAGACCGGACATATTAGAGGACCATGAGTTGGTGTCATTTATTTTAATTAATTTTTTGAAGCGTAACTGAATACTGAAGGAATTTAATTAAATAATAACATCATTGAATTCATTACAATCGCATTCTGGCTTTTCGTTTATTCTCATTCAACTTTTAATATTCCAAATACTTTATTTGAATCTATGGTAACAATGTGTGATGAACTACAGCAAAAATTCCAATTTATAACGCTCGAAGACATTCAATGGCTACTGTGGATAATCTCAATGAAATTCAATATTGACCTGACACACATCCAGCTTTGTTTTTTTCTTCGCATTTATCCAAAAGTACAGACAATAATAATGAATCAAAATTAAGAAAAATCCATATCGATGAAAATAATAATAGTCATAAAAAGTCCACAGTCAAGAATTAAAACCAATTGCATCCGCAACAATGACCAAAAAAAAAAACGGGATGAAACGAATGCGAAAACGAGACAAAAAATGAAATCGACCGTTCCACATTTAAAAGTCAAAAAAATGAATTGATTGAACCATTGAGTCGTGTATATTCATAAATTTTGTTGAACCGAAATTCAGAACAAACATTTCTGCAGATCCAAACTCAAAATCCACATTGATTCATCATTGGCGCATCTGAGCAACTGTTATTTTTTTTAGAGAGAGAGAAAAATGAATAAATAAACACAACAACAATAAATCACTTCTCTCATCGATAACTCTTTATGTCTGCGTATTCGTTGGGTTGATGTGTATCGAACTCATGTTAATATAAACTACTATAAAATTTATTAAATTTATTGCTGAGTACGTATGCAAATACAAATTGACTGTATGTGCGTGAATCGAAAATTGACAGAATTGCTCCTACATAAATACACAATGGCCGCGCGTCTCAATAATATGAAGTACGAATAGCCAGTGAAAGTATACACGATGATGATGATGATGATGATGATGGTGACGATGGGTGATGGTTAATGGCGGAAGAGAGGATTGTCCATTATTATTTGTGTTCTCATTTTTGTGTTGTGTGTGCAGACTGTTTTTTTTTATTCGTCCGCTTCTTTTGGGCTACTTTAAATAAGAATTTGAATGAAAACAACCAAAAGCAAAAGCAACAGCAACAAAATATTTGAATAAATACATCGAACAATATGCATTTGGCGAATGTTTATCTGATCTGTAAAATGATTTTATCCATTCAGGACACAACAGCCACACAAATGGTAAATTAAACAAAATAAAATGCTCCCCACAAAAAAATGATAAATAATTTTGTAATTTGGTATGAAAAATACAACAACCAACAACCATGAATTTCGATGTGATTGTAAAACGATGAAATCGATTTCAAAATAGAGGGAGAGAGACAGAGAGTAAAATATAAAAGCAAACAACAGAATCGAAGAATGAGCAACAACACTAACAGCAACGCACACACATCACACAGAATACACAGAAAAATCAAAGTTTATTGTCATTGTGGTGTTTATGTGTAAGTCGGGCATATTTATGATATCCGCATTGTAGTGAATATGCAAAATTCGCAATGTTTCATATGAGGGTAGCAATATTCACTTTCATATATGATTGCAGATTTGCACACATTCGGTGTGCAACGAGAAACGAGAAACGAGAAATGAGAAATGAGAGACGAGAGTGCCAGTTACATTAATAGCACGATGTGTTCAGTGAACAAATGATGACTGGTTTATCGTACATACGTCGGAATATTCGTTGTTGAAATGAAATTTATTTATGAAGGTGAACGCACACTGTGAACGCTGAACAATGCCTGAAAAGGAAGAGAATCTGTCAAAAGAGAGAGAGAGAGAAAATGAATATTGTTATTGATCAATCATCGTAAACTTTTCAAATGTTTAACTTTGTTCGTACTCTGCACATTCAATTATGATTTTTAGTGTATATTGATCCGAGCTTTATCCACTATTCGAAACTGTTTAAACTTTTTGGGAATGAGATAAAAGCGGAAATGAACGAGATGAGAAGTGCTAACATCAACTTTTATGATGATTGTGTTATGGTTTGTAAATGTTTCATTTGGTAACGAGAACAACAGAAACATTATGATATTCACAAGTTTGCAATCGGTGTGCTGCAATGTTCAAATATTCTTTCGTTTCTTCACTCCCACAAGAAAAAAAACAAAACCAACAAAAGAATCCAAAAAGATGAAAATAAACTGAAAACTACTATCAGCTAATGGAAAACAGGGAGGAAACACACAAGCACATCCATCGACAAATACGAATTCGACGAAGCTTTTTTTTTTCTCCATAATATTTACATATGATTGACAGTGTGAATTTAAAACAAACTACCAAATTTCATATTTCAATTTGGCTTTCAGAAGTTTTCAATTCTATAGATTATTTGAAATACAGAAAGTTTCATGGTCATATAAATAGCAAAAACAAAACTGAAAACTGAAAACCGAATAACAATAACAACCGACAAAAAAAAAAATTGAAGAAAAAAATGCATAAATACATGCATTTGCACCACTGAAGCTCATGAGGGACTGGCATTTCGGGATATGCGAATAAAACAACTGTAACAATGTTCAATTATGCTCATTCGCATGGTGCGATTCAGTTTATCCAGTGTTCACCATTTACTATTCATATATATATATATATGGTACGTAGCTGAAAAACACATGCACACACACATTTCCATGAGTTCAACATTTTGAAGTTTTCTTTGCCATTTCAGTCCCAAAACAACTATAAAACAAAACTGAAAATTGGTCCCCATTGATACGTCTTATGCATATTACTAACAATAATGTATCGCATTTTCATCTGTCTCTTTGAGTCTCCTGTTTCTCGTTTTATTCATTTCCTCAATTTTGAAAATTTTCAAATTCGAATATACATACATATATTTCGATGTTCAATTCTTATATTATGCATCTCAATTGCATTCGCACAAAAACCCAATTGCATTTGGTGTGTGACTTATACCGTGTTTTTTTTCATTATTGTACACATGTATATATTGTATGCAAGTTCAACCGATCATTTTCTCTGCGTTTTGGAGTTAGAAGTTAGTGAATCCAGGAATTATGAGAATGTGGCGATAAATTAGACATATACGCACACACACACACATACACACACATACACACAGTACCAAAATTCATATACAATTCGGAAAATTAGACATTTAAAATAATGCCAAGATAACAGTGACACATTGTTAATAGAATTTTCGTATTGTAGTTACTATTTATTATTACATAAATGTTTGTTCTACGTGATAAACCAGCATACAGCATTCTCTTGCTTTTCTTACATCTCATTCATTGTGTATGTACTTTGTACACAATTTGCATGTTCTGCTGTCCAGCATTTGTTCATTGTGGTTATTTTTCGTCTTAATTCTATTTTTTGTTGTTTTTTCTTCTTCTCATTTCTCTTTTTTTCGTTCGTCAATTCAATGGACAATACGAAATTCAAAACCATTGCATTGCACTAAACTTTCTCATTCGATGGTAGTGCGCTTAGTTTTTGGTTTTTCGTTGGATTGTATTGTTATTAGTATCGGTTAATCTAAAGGACTTGAAATTGGGTAACTAGTTTAGTTGATCATCGACCAAAAGATTCACACTACATACAAACTGTGTTTCGTGTGTTGTGTGCCGTATGCCGTATGCTCAATACAAAAATGCATATCAATTTGATTCCATATTGTATGGTAGTCAATTCATTTATATGATAGTTATAGCCAAAAAACTAAATTTTTTTTTCAAATTTTGATGAGGAAATCTCAGTGCTGGAAAAAAGCGAAACCAAACAAATGATTTCGCAATATTTTAGTATCGCAATTATCATACGTTTATTTGAACATTCATTTTTATCTGCATAGTTAAAACAGAATACAGAATACATAATACAGATCAATACTGTAGGCAAACATTCTTTTCATTTAAAAAAAAAGTCATATTTTTTCCTTCGTGATCGCCTTTGAGGATAAAACTGGTTGATACTTGTGCTCAATGCTATCGCCTCGTTCATGATCTTTTTTTCTCGGCACGAACGAACGCTGATAATAAGTCATGAGTTTGTTTCACATCACGATGTTATAGTCGTTTTTACGTTATCTTGAAAAATCCGTTTTAAAAAGTATTACTGTTGCAAATGTCAGACACAAACCGACATATGTAAATACGAAAATGAAAAATTTAAATGATGTTCAAATCGTATTTCAAATGGCATTTATGACGAAAAAAGTTCGAATAAAAAAACCCAAAACATGGCAGAAACAGAAGAGAAATTGCTCTTTCTTTTCACAAAATGTCAGTATTCAGTATATTAGACATTGAATGTTGAACACAAAACAACATTCGGAATTAAGTTAGTTGATTTGAGGAACTCACATCCATTCGAGGTGCAAACACTACTGAATCAATTTCGGTTTTTTCTTTCCTTCTCACATTTCATTTAATTTAAACTTGTTTGCAATGTGTGCAGTGTGCACTTGCACAATTGTTGCGATGACATTCATAAAAAAAAAAGACTCTGTCCCTGGATTTCATTCAAATTTGTACGCAACGCAATTTTATTCAATTCAAAAAAAGATTCAATATAATGATGAAAATGGTTCATACTTGATCGAAAAGTTCAAGCCACAAAATATATTTTAACTTTTCTGCCGCCAACTTCTAGTAGATTGAAAATTTGAACCGATACTATGATCGTCAGAATGAAATGAATATTATTGAATGTCATTGTGACCAAACATTTTGCAATCACAAAACTTTTGGATGTGGGAAAATATCTGGTAATATTATTGTTGTCGATCATATTCATAATAATAATAACTATTTATTTATAATGCTACAGTAGAGTTTACAGCAAAATCGTACGTTTTAGGCATGAAACCATCATTATGTGTCTCATGTATGTAACAACAGCAATGCTAAAATGGAATGAAAAATATTGGAATTGAAAATATTTTTCGGAATGGCAACAATCAGAATGGATGCAACGCACCAATATAAAAATGGTATATGGAATCCATGGATATACGAACGTGTGTATTTTTGTAATAAATTTTCAATACTCATAAAAATGGTTGGTGTACAATTTAAAAATAATATGCAGATGCACTAGAATTGGATCTCTTTTTCCAATTGAAATTTTCGACAAAATGAAATACCAACCACAATTTCGTATTGTTAACGTTTATAAGTAGTAGTGCATGGTGCAAATATGATGCTATAAAAAGGATGCCATTTCGTGTTCTCGTTGGTTTTGGGATTCGGCTTTCGGCACCAATTCGCCCGATGATGAAATACAAATTTATGGGAATTTCGATGTTTTTCTTCCTTCTTTCTTTTCAGCTCACTATTCGCTTTCTCTCCTCATGTTCCATTCAAAACTAATGGATCCGCAACAGAAAAAGCACCAATAAAAATAATAAAAGAAATTTAAGTAACGAACAGTTGAGCAATCGAAATCGCGTGCTCAGATTACAATGATTGAAAAAATTGAGCTCGGAAGCTCTATCGAATTTCATGTGATGTATTGAATGGCAAATTCATTCAGGAAAAATCGGTTTCGCATGTGGTTTCATATACGATAATATAAACATAACACAATGATATCGTTTTTGTCCAAGTTTTATTTTTCTACTTGTACGAAAAATACTTTTCGTATATGGGAATTCAATTGAAAATAGTTGCAAATGTGTTCAGTGTTTAGTGTTTAGTGTGTAGTGTTCATGGTGCAATAGTATCATGTGTGCGAATTACGTCGTCGTCTGGGTGTCAATTTTTATCGCTTATTTAAATCAGCTTTCCACTTTACTCCTAACAATGTGTATTTGCTTCAAGACAACCGTTTTCTCGGATGCTCAATGCTCATGTATACTGTTTGTCAACGAATCAATTCAAAATTCCGAATTAAAATTACTTTAAATAAAATCAATGACCTTGAAACGAGCATGAGCCATGAGCCAAGAGCTATATCAAGCTACTGGACATTCCAGCAATAGGCAATAACTGCGACGTCTTAATTTGTGTGCATTGTGCATGTGTTATTTCTCTTTATTAGACTGTTTCCACTATTTGTATTCAAATTGTCCAGCCAATTGTTTGTAATGTCTGTTTGCATTCCGAGCGTATGCAATTCTGTGTGGCATTCAAGGACTTCGCTTACATATACTATATTTCTTTTTTCTCCCTTTTTAAATAATACTTTTGCCGATTTTATTCCTTATATTTTGATTTTTTTTTATTTTTGAGCTCGTATAGAAATGTCGCGTAGCAATGTCGTATATGTGATTTCGTATTTCGGTTGCTTCCTTTTGGATGTATTTATGGCAAATGATTTTTCCGAATCGAATGCACGAGTGAAACTAAAAAATTGCATGACGCTAACCTAAAAATGGGTATAAAGAGTCAAGTAGTTCATCGTAATCGTATGCAGCATTCAATAGAACAAAATGTACGGAAAAAGCGGCATCATTCGAAATTGGTTACAGCACAATGCACACAATAGTTGAGGAAAGGGAACGAGAGAAAGAGAGCCAAATATTTATTATAATCTCGAAGACATTAATACATAGTAAATTCCATTGTGATATATTAGCCGAACGACAAGAATATTTTCATACCATAATAAAGACAATTCATTCAAATAAAAGTGAGATAGAAAAAAAAAAAAAGTAATACCAAAAGTATTTATGGCATTTGTAATTTAATTTTTCATTGGTTAAAATATCGGGTTCATTCTTCGTTTTGTTGAATATAATATTTGTCGACTCTCTGTCATAGTGTTCGCGTGTAAATGTATGATCATGGTATTTTTGGTCACAATTCGTTTATTCATCTCATTTTGATAAATTTTTTTCCCCTTCCTTCGTTACAAATTTCATTGTTTCTCATTCTCTTTTCTATTTTTTATTTTTGCTTTGGCCGGCAATCGTCCTTCGCGGTTTTGTCTTCTCGCTTCTCTACCAAACGCTTTCATCTATATGCACATGCACAATTTCTTTTATTAAGTCCGAAACAGACATAAATAACTTTTCAAACCATTTTTCTCTGTTGGCTTTGTCTCTCTTTAGAGGCTAGCAAACCCACAAAAAGCACAATGACGAACCCAAACGAAAAAGAAAAAAGAAAACACAGAGAGAAAAAACCACTACAGTGTACAGATCAAATAAATATACAGACGAACTGGAAAAATTTACAAAATCTGGGCGAAATGTGAGCTTATTTATGGTAAATCAAATAAAATAGAGCTAAAAAACGAAAAAAAAAAACATAACCAAACCGGACTTTATTATGGATAACAAAATAGATGAATGAACTGAAATGAGCGGCGAATGTGTAATTACTGGAAACCACTTGAAATATGATACTACTGGTGAATGATGAAACAAACTGGTGAAACTCAAAAACTCTTGATACGAATTTCAGCTTTGGTTTTGCTTCAATATTTTTTTGGTGTTTGTTTTGTTTCTGTTGAATATTTCTGGGACAGTAGCAT
Source organism: Mayetiola destructor (assembly GCA_000149185.1). Lineage (NCBI taxonomy): Eukaryota > Metazoa > Arthropoda > Insecta > Diptera > Cecidomyiidae > Mayetiola > Mayetiola destructor. The sequence continues at coordinate 1,800,480 of GL501518.1, forward strand.
TTGTTTTTTACCGTTTTCGCCGATTACTCGCCGCAATTTAGTGTTTTCGTCGATTACTCGCCACAATTTTGTTGTTGTTTGTTTCTTTCATTTGCAAGATAGACTATAGTATACAACATTGAAAAAGAAATTATTCAACGAATGGAGATGATATCAGCGTACGATATACCATTTCCAACAGCAAATCCTCGAAAGAAAAAAACCAAACTAATTTCTAAAAATTACATCCGCCTTCCTCCAATAGGAGTCATCTCATTCATGGAAATATTACATTATTATTATTGCAAATTGAAATTGATTCCCATTCGATTCACAGGACATTCGAATAATGTTGGATAATAAATAATTTACTTATAATTTGGAGAGTTGGAGGAGGAAATTATTTAAAATGTAAATTTACTAACGTTAAATCCAAAGCGATGACAGTTTCATGGCCAAACAAAACGATTTCGTAGGCGAGCCTTCAATACAATTTTACGCTATTATTATATCATGTAGCTACTGACGAAAATTAAAAAAATATTGGTCTGTTATTGTCCAAGTTGAAATCGGAAATTATGTTTCCGCAAGACTGAAACAAAAATCAATCTTATTTTTGTCATAGTTTTTTTCTCCATCTAATTTATTTTGCTTTTACACTGACTAGTGCCGACGATTGTAAAGTTTAACCAAAAGCCAATATTCAATAGGTACAAAATAATGAACGATACCAAGAAATTGTATTGCAGATTATTATTTATATTGCAAACCTTGGAAGATATTATTGAATGATATTATTTCAAACGACATCATAAAAACCATTCAATGATGAACTCATTTCCGTGACCAGATTAGTAGAAAACTGTCCTCGTTCGATTCACTGAATAAGTATCTTCCGCATGCAACATTTTTTCCGTTTTTTCCTGCCATTTTTGGGTTTTCTTTTATGTTTTTCCCCATTTGATGTCCCCCATCTTTTACTCTGTATATAAATAATTATGATAATAATAATGATGCGCTGAATTGGATGAATGAATTTGGATCCATTCTTTGGACTGTTTTCCGGCAATACAATACCGGTCATTTGTATTATTGTTTTCTTCATCTACCTGATAAAACTTCAAAAAACTACCTACTACCTACTATACCTATGCCCCATACCTATATCATACATTCATTAAATCTAAGAGCTGATTAAGAGTTGGTTTTGATTGCCGCGAACTGATGACTTTTGAATCGTTTTAAATGTGAATGTCTCAAACTATTGACGATACAATGAACCGTTTCAAACCGTTCATTCTACCCTTGCATAACAAAATAAAAATGGCTAAAAAATCAAAGCGACAATTTTTCCAAAAACAAATTATGGATGAAATTTCAACGGATCATATTATGAGGAACACTAACATTCCTTCCATACGTTCCATACCATCTAAAAAAAAAGAAATCTATCATTGATCATAACGATTTGACGCATCAAAATAAAGTAATAATCATCAGACCTGAATTTTTCCTCCATTTCATCTCGATTTTTTTCGGTTTTTATATATTTTTTATCAACATTGAATTGAGTCTGCTTGTGGAGGTCGAAATATTAAACTATTTAATAATATTAACTGGTCTAATGGCCGTGAGTCATGAGAGGCTATCTGGTGATTTGAACTGACGAAAGTTCAAAAATGTTCAGTTAAACAATATGTTGTATATTCATATATAAAAGCATACAGAGAATCACACATAGTTGAAAGAGATTTTTTTTCTTTAAGCTGACTGTGTTACTGCATGTGCTAGTTTTTCGCAAATATTTATGCAGCCATTGTTTGATTACCTAAATTATATTGTTGTTAATCCAGTTTTCACGTAGAATATTTATAATTTCATAAACTACTATTCTCCAAGTGTAGAGGATACACGTCTCCTATTCTCTCAGTGAATTGAGAAAATTATCTGTTTGCAGTATGCAGTGTGCAGTGTGCATGTTTTCACAGCAACAAAAAGTTAAAATGTATGAACTGGATTCGGTATGAAGTACTGGGTAAAGTGTATAGGGTATAGGGCATACTTAATTTTGGTATGCGATGGATAGTTTCTTTGACAAACTGTGAATAACTGAAGTTGGAACGAAATCGGTCATGACTCAAGAACAAAACGGAAACGTGAGAATAAATTATAATGTTTGATTATTATGAGAATATTGTCATTTTCAAGTAATTCTTTTGTGCTCTTTCTGTTGCGATTTAGCTCTATTCGAATATCTGAATCTATATTGTATGCGCTTTACGATTTACCCTTCCATTTTGTTAACTCACTGAAGCAAACCCAAAACCAACAAACAAAGTTCACGAAAAGCAGAATATTCAAAACTTCCAAGTGATTTCAACAAAAATATTCAACAATTTTTTTATCAATTTTCAATTCGGAAATCATAGTCGTAAAAGGAAAATGTACGCAAATTCACTTGAGCAATTTGATTTTCATTACTATCATCATCAGTGAAATAACGAATTAGTTTATAGCTGCGCCAAATTAAAGTTGTGTGTCTGTGTGGTAATTTAATTGCGCCAATTTTCACTTTTCAGGGCGTTTTCATTCACTTGAGTGCATTTTTAGTTTGTTCAATCATCAATCAAACTTTGGGTCCATTTGTTTATTATTATTTTCACCGAATTCATTATATCCATTGAATGATAATTGGTTCACGCAAAAGTTTGTATATTCCCATCGTTTGCTGCCTGTGCCTAGCTTTAAATGTTAGTGTAAATGTGTAGTGTGTTGTGTGTAACGTGCGATCTATCGTTTTTCATATAATTTAAAAAATTTAAGTAACGCACATATTCCAACATGATTTTTAAAAGGTCACACCAGTTATTTTCGAGAAAAATCCCTTTTATACTTCATCTCTGTAATTTGAAGTTTAAGATTTGATAATTTTCGAAATCTTTGAACAATTTCTCCATTGTCGTCTTGTATTTCCATTTTTTTTTCTTTTTCGTTTTTATTTTAGCTGCTTACTGGCTTGCACTGTCTATATCCGAGTGTCCCTATCTTTGGTGGCATTCATTTGGCTCTAAGCATTGAATTTTATTCCGTAACGGTCTCTCTTGTTTTTTTTTTTTATTTATGTATAACTGGCTTCTGTCCAATATTTTTAGCCGACCATCTGAGGATGGGTGAAACACAAAATCCACATGAAAAATAAAAATCAGTCGAAGATGAAGAAGCAACCAAAAATATAAAAAGATATATTAAAAGCAAACAGAAAATTCAACAAAAATATTTATTACTGACATTAATTTATATATGTGTATAATATCCAGAGCGCGTTTTGGGAAAAATGGACACAGAGCCACTAGATCACAAATGGATATCAAACTAAAAAGGGAAAATGATCTGTGCGGAGGCAAAAAAGAGAGCAAAAAAATTATCAGAGACCCAAAGATTATGTACACATACATTCATAAATGCATGGCAGAAATGCTTTTGCCAGCAGCTGACGCTGGTCATCGTGATTCTTAGTTGAAAAAATGTATACAGATACAAGAGATCCCCGATGTTTCATTGTTGAAAGAAGTCAAATAAAAATATTCAATTTGCTGTCTGTTTCATGTGCTATAATCCATAGACCATGGTGTATGTATTTAGTGTACATGTTCACAGTCGTGGTGAACGAAGTCAAATATGAGATAAAAATAAATATAAAAATAGGCCTTCATTGTGTATAGGCTGAATGCGGTTTTGAGCAAATCATCCGTTCAAAATGAATAAAAAAGAAATCGAATGAAAATAAAAAAGACTGAAAAAGAGTCAAATAAAAACAAAATAAACTGCGTTTTTTCCTATGTCATTAATAAACATGACTCTCTGGTCGAATGTGTGAGCCTCTGTACAGTATAATTCAGGTTCGCCGTGTGAGACCAGATAAAATATTTCGTTATCTCAGTCCATTTTATATGTACGATTTCGATATGCAATCGGATATATTCGGAAAGATGACACCTGAAAACTGAAAGCGCAGTGCATTGCATTTCTGCCAATGCAAGAAAATCGATTGCTATTTCCAACCATTTTGCCATGTATTTTTAATGCTCTCTCTCTCT
>GL501518.1:1813231-1826809 GCA_000149185.1 Mayetiola destructor
AGCTCTCTCTCTCTCTCTCTCTCTCTCTCTCTCTCTCTCTCTCTCTCTTTCTCTTTCTATTTCTGTGTGTGAACAATAATAACCATAAATTTGTGCTTGTCTGAGCATAACAGCAAATTGAAAATTGGTGTCTTTTCTTGCATATGTACAAGTATGACAAAATATAGAGCGAATGCCGATTTCCAAGCGAAATAACAATTATTTTTTTAATTAAGAAAATCGGTAATTTTCGGCAGCCACGATATGTTTGTAAAATATTTCTGGTTTAATTTTATTGTGGTTCTATCCAAATTAATCGTAATCTATTTGTTTTTTCTCCCTCTCTTTTTTCAATAAATAATCGACTTTTTCCTCTAAACAAAATCAAATTGCGTTCGTATGTTCAATTTGAATCTTTTTTCTGTTTTTATTGTCATTCTTTTTTTTCAGTGATGACCTACGAATAACGTTCGCATAAAAAATATGCTCCTAAAAGCATTGCAGTCGACTAAATGACGAAATATGCCACTGTTGTCTACACATTATACATATAGAGGCTAAGATACATTTGTTTTGGAATTTGTGTTCGCTTTTACTTCTTCGGCCGGTTGTGAATCCATTCAGTATGGCGGCCAAATGATTCAAAATGCATTTTCAAGCATATATGTACATGCATGCGTATTTGCTGAATATTTCACGCGGTCAGATAAAGATATAAACTCATTCAGTCAGTCAGTCAGTCGAAAGTTTATTGTATTTTGCGAAATGTGAACGCCAATCTTTAATTCGAAAGCATTCGTACTGGGCTATAACTGTGCTAAAATGAAATTCATTTTTTTTTGAATATTTTTTTCCTCGTGTCTCATATATATTTCTCTTTTGTTCGTTCCATGCGCAAAATAAACAGCACAACAAATCATGAGATCAGTGTAGCGATTCTAAAGTTTTCCTATGGAAATGATTTTCAATCTAAAACAAAAACTCTTTTTGCTTCAAATTCGAAATGATTTCCATAAGAAATTGTTAGAATCGCTACACTACACACAGTTTGAACAACGTAAATGGTGAATAAAATCAAATAGTTACTGTTGTACTGAATAATGCCCAAATGCAACGAATAACGGGTCAACTTTGAATTCTTATCGGCCTCCACTTGACAAACAAACATTATGCTTTTTATCCCATTTACTCTATCAAATCAAAGCTACTCTAGCCAAGTTTATAAATAAACAGTACACTGCACACACAATCGAAATATTTCCCAAAATCTCTATGAAATGCACAATGTATCTGATATCGGAATACATTTGACTACATATTTGTTATTAATAAATAAATCAACGAAATGAATGAATGTCAAATTGAAATAATAATGGAATTGATTGCTTTTTGAAAATTGCACTCATTCATAAGTTCACAGCTAATATGAGCATTTGAAATGTCTTAGAAATCAAAATATATTGTTCGGCTGACAAGGATCAGGGTATGGCACATGACGCAAAATATACAAAAGCCAACTAGCAAAATAAATAATGAAATGGTCGTTCAGAACTCGACACTTGCAAATGATAAATAAATAAACTAAACGGAAAGAGAGCTTGTCTCCACATGATATGCGTATGCGACGCAATGCTTAACTCTTTTTGCTATTGTTTCTCGTCTGATTTAATTTTCATTCTTTCAGTTGGATTTTCATATAGTTTGAATCATCAACAGCATTTGCACGATATCCCAGTGCCTAACTAATGCTAAACATTCAATCTATACTCTGCATGGAAGAGAATGAAATGAAAACCTAAGCGTTATACATTATACATGTAGTTATGTTTCTATTCAAATGGCCGATTATCTAAAAAAAAAAGTAAAATTGCAGCTAAAATCGTATTATGATATTCTAATATCACGATCGCAGTCTCTATGAATGTTTTTATTCATTCTTCTTCGTTCTGTGATTTTTTTCAAGCCTCGCGGACTGTGTTCACTGTTTCAGTTTACCCATTAGTTTGTTTTTATGTGTGTTTTTGTTTTTTTTTTTGCATCTTCTTCATGTCGACTGTTGTTGGATCTGTCCCATTTCGAACAATAAATTCTGATCACAAAATATTATCCCCATAGATGTCATGCAGCGATGTCATTCGAAATGGATTCAAAAAACTTGCGTTGACATTACTTCATATGTGTGACATCAAGTTTAGCTTTAGCCATTTGTAACCAATATCTATGCAAGTTGTAACATGTAAAAATTGCATAACCAAATGAGAAAATATTTTCAATGCAAAAATTGTACAGAGTGTCCACAATTGCTATGAATTCATTCGAATCAAATAAATTTGGATCCACAAGATACTTTTGATGCTCTCACGTTGATGCTCTCACGTTGACGCTCAAACTTCGACCACAAATGGTCTGCACTCAGTGATATTACTGCCAAAACTTAGAAGTTGAAGTTTTCACCACTTTTTCGGTGAAGTAGGATATGAATATAAACACAACTAATAACAGCATAACATTATTTACATTTTTGTCAATAATTTCTTAACAAAAATGCCCATTGATGTTTCGTTGTAATTAGTTTCGTTTGCTTGAATATCTTACTTCACCAGAAAATATGTGGCGAAACCCCCACATTTAAGTTTTGAGAGTAGAACATGTCATTGTCGAATGATTGGTGCACATACACATAAATCTATTATGCATTAAACATTGAACATGAAAACACTCATATCTCATATCTTTCAAGAATGGAATTTCAATTGTGATATCATCTAAAATGACTTGGCTGTTGCTTTGACCCATTTGTATCCATAAATGTATTTCGAAAAGTTCAAAAATTTTAGATGCTAATTTTATGCAAATATAAAAATAATTCACCTTTTCACGTGCCGATCGGTGTTCGATGTTTAATTCGAGAAAATTAAAAAAAAGATAATTCACCTGAACACTGAACACCACCATTGAATTTTATTCATAAACAAAACGAATCTCTCTAGTGCAAGAAAAAAGAATCTATTTTCATGAATAGTTGAAAACGTGGCAAATATTATAAATTTTTAGGATGCATTAAATGGTGATTCAGCTATAACGCAAACTGGTCACGAAACACAATTAAATCATCGACAAATTTCTTTAGCTCTTGCTTCAGCTGTCTGTATTTAGTGTTTAGTATCTAGTGTCTATGCTTTTATTTCATTTAAAGACGTGCCAATTCAGTTTGGATTCATTCGAAGTTTGTACAGAGGATATCCGAGCGACGATGTGCCCGAGAACGAAATATTAACGTAATTTGAAATTATTTCGCAACTAAAATTTTGATTTTATCTCGAATATTTCTTGCTCGAGTAACGGTTTTATTATTGAGGCTTCTGGAGACGGAATTTAGGATCATTTGGAATTTCTGCGCATTACGTTGATTTGTTTTTTTTCCCCTACAAAATTCAGAAGTCGCAATAAAAGAATATTCACTCCAGCACATCGTTGCTCGATTTCTCAAGATGAGGTTATGCGTGTGTGTCGAGCCGATTTTCCATAGTTCCAAAATTATGTTCAGTTTATTCTTGGATTGGCTTATATTATTGTGCATTTTGCGTGTGCTATTTCAGCACTCAGCACACCATTCACAGACAATTGTTCACTTTGTTCAATTTAATATTGTGACTCAACATATAAGAAGGTAAGTCGTGTGAATCGTTGATGATAATAATATTTGCATATCGTGACCATTGCCGTATCTAATACGACTAGAAAATGATTCAAAATATATCGTCTGATTACAATTTATTATCATTCGTTTATATTCTAGAATAATAATACTTAGCATGTTAACGCTAATTCAATTCAATGAACCTAGCTAGCAGCTGGACCAACTTTAATTATTTCATTCATGTTGATGCATGATCAATAAAATAAAATATGTGCGAAATAACACAAATTGTAGTGTTTCATTTGCATATAATATGAGCATTTTGTTATTATTTTGGCATTCGGCACATTTGAATTTCGTTGTGCATTGCCCAACAAGTAATAATTATAATGTTTCTCATGTTATTGAAGCACTTTCAGAATTCAGAATAAGTTGCCCTGGATGTGAAAATGTTGACGCAAACATTTTCTTTGAATTAATGAAAGTGAATGTTCATTGTTCATGCCGTTCGGTTTGTACACGTAATCTGTTTGAGAGAAATGACTAGTCAGTACATGTTATCACTCGGTAGGTGAATATAATTATCATGATGCATCGTGTTCAAACCGTACTGCATACAAATTGTTTATAATTTCTCCCTCTCCATAGCCAAAAAACATAAGAATAAAAAAAAAATACACTGCCAATTAATTGACAGAATGCTTGATGTGTTGGACTTTTTAGTTATAAATATTGTCGTTTTTAAAAAAAACTTTAAATTCTCTGATGATACAATTCTGTGAAATTTTCATGTCTCCAGGTCCATTCTTTCCCTCTCTATTGATCTTTAAAGTTCATTAAAACCCATAATTTTGACAATTTGGCCCAGTAAAATGGGTACGCCTAAACTATATTGACACATATCGACTTATGGCTGGTACTAGTGGACAGAGTACACATAGCTCCACTAAATATGGTGAATTGACTGGTGGCGTATACTCCAATCCCATTTTATAGTCACTTAAACTTGAGCATTTGAACTGAGAAAATTCCATAAATTGTAGATTGGTACACTACAGCAACCCGATAAACTGAAAATATGGACCCATCCCTATAAGCAGTCGATGGCCTGTCTAAAAACATACCATCTGTAAAATTTTCACGTCCTCTGGACCACTCCTTTTTGATTTAGTGTCCTTTAAATACTAAAATGTTGTGATTCCCATGCAATATAGGTTATATTTTGAGGAACTGTTTCTAAGAAGGGATGACCCTTTCCCAAAAAATCTAAACGTAGTCAGTCAATATTTTACTCTGAGAATATGCTGGCAAAATTTTATTAAGATCGGGAACTGTTAAAACTGTCAAAACGTGACCACAAAATAGATCATAAATGGTGAAAAATTTGTATGAAAAAAAAGACCTGTGAACCAATGGGTTTTAACCCTTAAAAATTCAACTCGCACATTTAGACTTCAAGGTGAATCTACCGTCAAAATTTCAGCCTGATCGGAGTCGACTTACTGTGTGTTTAATGGCCTGGAAAAAAATGCGAAACGATTTTAAAGCTTGATTGTGTAAACACATCAAGCAATAATAAGGACAAAATTTGCAAAGACAACGTTACGTAAAAAATATTTTGTGTTAGATTATGTCAGTATTGCTGTAGATGATTGGTTTTTTTTTGTTATTTCTCTCTGTTTTCTCCTAAAACAACGAACAATTGTTATGCTTAATTGAAATTGATGACTATTGTTTTAGTTTTTGGCCATGCATTTGGTATTTCGATCGAAATATCTTTATTTCCTTTATTTCCTTTATTACTAAGCCATTAAAAGGTGCCGAATATATACCCAAGACCTCTTATTATGTCCGACAACAGCACATCTACTGACTGAATGGCGCAAAATGGTGCGGACTCAGTCACTGGCTAATGTGGCTGCGTTACAAAGATCTTGCATATCAAAACTTATTGTTACTTGTTGTTATGAATGAAATGAGTTAAATAATATTGCTCGAAACATATTCAAATCGATAAACGAAAAACGCTTTGAGCATTAAAAACATTTCCTACATTTTGGAATATGGAAATTGTTTCTTAAACCATTAGATAAATAATAATGATCCGTTCATACATTGAACACAATGTCACCATATTACATACAACTGCTTACAGCGCCACGATTACACAAAGTAGCGCACAATAGAAACAGAAGGTAAAGGCGACGCAGAAAGAGTAACGTTTGTATTCGCAATTCTCAATAGTACTTGTGTAATGATGACGCTACAGTTACTTGGAGGATTCGTAATTCGAAATGAATTGACGGTGTAGAGAATATTCTGCCATTGAGTGAACATGTCAAAAAGATGAACTTGTTCCGAAGCGGAACATTTTATCCAGACAATCCTACTTCACCATGAGCATGGATTTTCATGCAAAATGAATATGCGGTATTCGAGTTTCCGTATCACCAATACGGATGTATTTGTGCGTTAAAGACCTAATTTAATCTAACATATGTCACTGCGACTTACAAACTGATGATTCATGCCGCCTAAAATATTCATATATTCATTCTGTATGAATGATTAAGCCATGCGCATGGTTAAGCAGGCGATTTGGATTTCTGATTTTACCTAATCATGAGTTAGAGCTTTTGAGAAGTAGATATACAACAAAATCAAAAAGGATTATCCTCGATTCGTCAAAGGCCAAAGTTTAAACTCGATACCTAGTCACCCTAATCTCTCCCACTATGAATTAAAATTTCGTGAATAAAACATTCCACAAATGAACACATCAGCGTTTGCACATTTCGCATTGGTGGCGAAATAAAACGATTTGAGCATAAACATGAATATCGTACACACTATAATTAAATAAATATCATCAATTAAAATTTAATTGCAATAAATCTAAATTGATTCTGATTAGATCATTCATCAAGTATAAAGTACAATTACGGGCATTGGTTTTGGGTGAGGTTAAGATCGTTATTCATCAACAATTTTTTGTATTAAAAAAAAAAAAAAGAAGAAAACGGTGTCACCATAATCTTTTCCAATTAGCCAAATTCAGCAAAATCGAATTCCAAGTTTAAGTTATGACAATCCCATTCGTCAACATTTACTTGGGTTAATTGGATTGTTAAACAATATAGAACAACGACAAAACTAAATCACGAATGTACACGGAAAAATATTGAATATTATATTAAAAATATTTATATCAAAATGAAATCATCTCCTAAATCATCGTCTATTCTCAAAGCTTGCACATTTTACAGTTTGCAGATTCATATTCTCTAATTTGGATAAATTATTGTCATGAGTCATGATACAAAGTACAAATATGTTGACACTCATTGCTATTATAAGCGGGGCAAAAATTGCTATGATATTGAAAATCGACGTTTGAACAGAAATCGTAACCATATCAGCATACAAACATAGATTTTGAAATACTTTGCAGCTTTGGATTAAAAATGTGTAGTTAATATGCAAGTAGATGTTAAAACATTCCAAACTTTGAAAAACTTTTGCCTTTAAAGAACATGGTGTCCGAAAACCAAAATAACAAAACAAAAAGAAAAAATAGCTATAAAATAAGGAATCTGCATAAAGAGAAATCAACATGAGCTAAAACTCAAACGGGAGGCTTAAGTAAAAATGAGTGACAAAAAATGAAACATGAAATTGTGTAAACTGTCACAATCAAAAAAATACACGTAAATATGTATTATGTATAAGTGTCGACAAAATGTGCCCACATTGTAGCAAAAGTCAATCTATTAGCCCATTAATTCATCGTCTTTAGCGTAAAAATAAATAAATTCTGTTGTTGCCAGTTGTTGCCTTTTATTCATAATAAATGTATTACAATATTTTGCATGCCAAACATTCTCATAAACATACGATTAACATTTAACATGTTACATATACAATTATTGTTTGAATCTTCTTTTCATTGAATAAAAATCGTCTACCATATTGAAATTGCATCTTATATCTCTGATCGTGAAAAATACGCTACAAAATCGGCTAGAGAAAAAGTAAAATCCTTTTAACATAATTTCAATGGAATGCAATCCGTATGTTTTAAGCACACATTTCCGTTCTCTCTTCGCTTTTGTTTGCGTGTGCGTTTTGCATTACGTGGATATTCTATACATTCCATTCATATTTGTATGAATTGATATGGGTGCTGTATCATTGCATGTAGAAAAAATATAACAAACTCAGTGTCTCTCATATTTCAATATCACAGGCAACGCCAATGTTTATCCGTTCAAAATGAAAATGGCAAAAGAAAAAAAAAAATGACGAAAATAGCATAGGCAATAGCTATAGATATTTTTATGGGCTCAACCAAAATGGTACGGTGCATGGTGCACGATGCACGATGCACGATGCACGGTATACGGTGTGCTTTTATATACGGTTTGAACGTAGAATCATCTACGTTATGTTCGTGCATTCACGTTTCCATGAGCATAACAGCGAAAAAAAGGTTAAATAATTAATATCACTTAAAGGCTTAAAATTGCAATTAGACATTAACATTAAATTTATGGCACAATGTATGCATTTCAACAATAAATATAAAATGGATAGCTGAAAATTGGGCGAAAAGAGGTTGAACAGTGAAACGTGTATTACACAAACACAGCACCAATAACAACAGCAAACCGGATAAAAATGAAAATATACCGAAATATAGAGTGTCCCAATCAACATTTAATTCTAATATTACACGCTAGTAATATATATAATACCGGGCATCATAGATTCAAACAAACAATCATTATTATTTATAGGCTTAAATGATCTTGATTTCAAATCAAGATGATCGATAAACAATTTATTCTATTGAAATTATCTCAAAAATAACGATTCACTCTAATGCCATCACCATTGAGCCCAAAGGGAAACGCGTATGATGGAGTGAGAATAAAGAAGGCGAAAAAAAAGACGAAATAGAGAAAAACAAACGACGAACCTAAGCCTGTTCAAAAGAAAAGCTGTTACTACGACTCAACGGTAACAAAACAAAAACGAAACACTCTTTTAATGGTTTACCTCTTCTGCTCTGTGTCGTTTTTGGCCTATTATTGTAGTAGTTATCTTTCTGAAATTTGCCGTTTTTGGTGTTTCTTTCATTGCATTTATGCATATATTATGTGTATGTGTGTGTACGTGTACTGTGTACTCTGTACTGCCTTTTCATTTTTATTATTTCGGATTTTTTTTTTCGGTGCCAAGAAATTTGTTTTTGTTGTTCAGCTGTATTGGGTGAGTATATTATGTGAAACACGATTATGTGTGTGGATTAATGCACAATGGACAGGCATACGGCAAAAAGCAAACGGGATACGAAAATTTAATTTTCACTAAATCTGAATTTCTGGCTCTTTTTTCTTCTCCTTATTTTTTTTTCTTCTTTGTTTTATTTCGTTTTTCTTCATTTGTGAACAGCAAAAGTGTGAAAAAAAAAATACTTTTATCCAAAAGGTAGAATCAAACTGCTTGATATTTTGTTGGGCCGCTGCTCTTCGTTTCATTTATGTTTTTTAATTCGTTTTTCATTCGCGAATTTCTTTATATTTAAACTGAAAATGAAAGAAAGAATAAATAGTGAATAGAGAGAATAAGTTCAAACGAGCCATAGAACTTATAGAAAGTACACAAAAAAATTACAAAAACACCAAAAGCAAAAGAGCGAAAAAAGAACTGTTTTGTTGTTTTTTTTCGGTACAGACAAACTCAAAAATGTCCATCCAACCAAAACGGATGGCGACATTTAACCAAACGAACATCGGAACAGGAATAAGAAGAAATTATTTCGGCCGTTTAGTTAAAGGTTTTAAATATATTTGTTTAATTGTTCCAATGCTGAGATAAAAATGTTTGCCCTGTTTTACAGAAATTTGTAATTTTGAATGTGTGTTGCTCATTTTGCTCGTATCCATCGAATCTTTGTAAAAGAGAAAAATGCACCTTAACGTGAGCATCAAATCAAATCCAAGGTATTAGAATAGCTACATATAAATATTTTTTTCGAACTGGACTCATCAAATTTATTACATTATAATTTAGTCGAGAGTACACACACAATCACAATATCCACTTGAATAATTATTAATTTATCATAAATATTCATGGTTCATAATTTATTCAGTGTGTTCCAATTTTATTTTTCTTCATTGAATTGAATATCGTACCGCTATCAATCTGAATAAAGATAGCGAAAGCATACCACCTCGTACCCTGGCAGCAAAATTGTATCAAATTCTCTCTCCTTCTTATACACACACACACACACACATACGACAAAAGCTAAATCTAATTGACATTTTATTTAGCCCATTCAATAATGTACCATTATCATCATTATAATAGGCTACATGCCGCTATGTGGTGTGCAATATGCAACAAATTCAAGCCAAAATTAAACATTGTTGGCTCTCATCGAATTCGAGTACCCAACCAATCCATACACTAGTAGATGGCTTAGTGTTTCGTGTTCATTATTTAGTTTGTAGCTGGGGCCATTAAATTGAAGATGGTGGTGTTTCGTTGTCATTTCGCGATTTGAACAATGGCACACAATCAATGATATCCAAGATTCTATAAGACCTATTCAACCTCAAATAAAAACTGATGTCGTCTAACCATTGATACACACCGTTGCAACATCATTGAGATGCCTACATCCATAACCATTTATCCATAATGCTTACAAATAACTAAATTAGAAAGCGAATGGTTTAATTATGAGAATACTAATTGAATCGAATATAATGTGGTATTGTATATGGGGTGTAAACTATCCACTCTAACTATATAGTGTTTTGTACAATTTACATTATTATGGAATGCAGAATGCATAAAAGATATGTTATTGTGATTCGATTTTACATGGGACAACATTCCGATGTTCATTTTCAAATAACCAATGAGACAACGTTAAACATTGGACATTTAATTTAGTTATGAATTAATGAAAAGGACAAAATGCCATGTTGTACAGCAGCAGCTGTATATTCGACTTTATGGTAAATTTGGTTTCAACTTGTGTAAACTATAATATTTATATCCATTTCATTGTATCAATTGTATTAGGAATTCATTTCTGCTGCGAAGCTTTTGTACCAAACTATTGTAAGGTGAAAGAAAGAGAGAGAGAGAGAGAGAGAGAAAGAGAGTGAGATAGTGTATGTAAGGGAGATAATCAAATACTGGATACCGAAATAATCAGAGTTGAAATTTTTCCATATACATTCATCGTACGAAAACCCCACGAGTATTTAATATTAATTGTTTGCCCACCATTGTCCGTTTCCTTTTGATTGCTTTCATGCTTTCCATGGTCCCAAATCATTTCGATCAACCAGCCTTTTGACAACCCAGGTACTTATTCATGAGGAATAAATCAGGAATTCATTAAAAGCTTTAAGGAGATTTTCCTAAAACAATATCCTAAATCCAAATGAAAGTTTTGTTGTTATATGCAAGATGCAATATGCATCTGTATGTTTTTTACAAGATAAAGGAAATCATTCTCAAATACCAATGTCCATTTCAAATATAATTTCCAACATTTCTACTCAAATTACGAGAAATTTATTCAATAGCCGGTCAATGAATGCAAATACTGCCACAATGAATTATTCGAAACGACTCCAAATTTACCGGAAATTTGAGGAGAAAAAAAAAGAAGAATAAACCGTTTAATTCAAGGAATGAAATCATTGGAAGAAATAGACTGCAAGCTTTAAATATGGATAGAGTGAATCCATGATCCTCTTTGAATTGTTGGAATCCTGTTCGATTGGAAAAAACTGATGAACAAAAACTGAAATGAAACCGATTCGTTGTTCGCAATTTTTCGGATCACGCATATTTGTTCAAGTTAAACAAAAATAACATTTATCGCTCATTTGTGTAGAGTGGAACACAAACATAGTGTACAAGCTCATAGTATTATTATATATAATAATAGTGCGGCTATAGCCTCAAAGACCACAAGATTATAATTCTCTCTCCCTTCTTCTCTTTGAACCAAATCATAACAGTTTTGAGCTTCGATCTATATATTGCACCTATAGATATTTGAAAAAGAACCGAATTCTGAAATGAAAATATTCAGCTAACTTGTGGTATTTATGCTCAACAAGAGGAAAACATTTCAAGTCCATCAGATCGATTGAGAGTCCAGAGGCCCACAAAAACAATTTTCATTCTTTGAATTTGGAATTTTGAATACCGAAAACAGAATGGACATAATGGATATATTATCGCAAAAATGTTATGGTGTCGTTCCGGTTTTTGGTAATGAATAATATGAATGAATGGAAGGAACATACTGCCTGAAGCCCTAATTCAATCAACCCCGTTTGGCGTAAAAAAAAAGTTTCCTTGGGAACTCTATATTATTTTATATATTTAGTGTACACTGTACACACATTAATCTGTATGACCGAAAATCATTGCGCAAAAACCAACAACCCACATCCATATGACGAAAAGGAATTTCAATTCAATCCTTAGAAAATTGAATTGTTGAAAATTTTCGAAATTTTAATTCAAGCTGTTTCTTTATTAAATGGTTATGATATGGAACATTTAGCAAATTCAAAGTCTAATTTTCGAAAATGTTCATTTGCATTGTTTGCAATGTTTGTGTTTTACATTATTATTATTATATGTTATGTGTTATATTATGTATTATGTATATTGAATAGTATATGCCATTTGCCACCATATTAACATGCAAAAACCAGAGTGGATGGGAATGGTATAGCAAAAACTTTTTGAAATGTGTTTTCATTTAATTGAAATTGAATGAAATGAATGAAATAAATGCAATGAATGAAATGAATGGAAAGAACTTTTTCCATTCTGATTGCATTGGATATAATCATGATCAGTATCTTACTATCGCAGAACAATTGCTGATATTATGGCAGATCTTCTTTCCACCGTTCATTTCTTTTTCTCGTTGTGTTTTTGATTCGAAATGTGTGACTATTTTGGCAGTTTTTCCCCATTTTTTTTTTTCAATCGATGGAAAACAATGGATTCGATAACAAGTGACGAATGCTAGGAAAACATACAGCTGCCCACGAATGAGTTGTTTAATTTTTCGGCAATATAGCATGAAGCATCCAGCATCCAGATTCCATCTGTAATTAATAGTTTGAAGGTTCACATGACTATCCGATTTCCGATTGAAACAGATCAACTTTTCACATTAAATCCAATGATCAATGTGTTAACAAATTTCTTATAATCGGAACGGATCCATTGGTTGCTACATCCCGTTCCTATTTATTTTATTTTTCGTATGCAAACAAAAATGAAAATTTTAATAGCTTGAAATGTTGTCGTATTAAATCAATGCTATGTGAAATGTGAACTTGGCTGGCTCATAATGGCCTGTGTGATTTATACTAGTTGTTTGTAGCACAGATTTAAAAATGCGAATATATTGTACATGTTAGCTACGCAGATATGTATGATTGTATGATGTATACTGCATTCACAATGGTGCATACACTTTGGCGAATATGAATACAAATTCAAATGAAACACTGACACGACAAATGAAGAAAAATAAGCGCAACAACAACGGCAACACCAACAGCAACACCATTGAAGAGGACAAAATGAAAGAAGGAGAAAAAACATAGGAGCAAATGAAGAGCGAACAAATGCTCAAATTCCATTACGTTTTATTATAGCATATTATGTAGCTCAAAATTCTGTTCATTCTGTTTGTTCCCGTTTGTTTTTGTTTTTTTTTCGTTAATCTCTGATGCAAGTGAACTCATTTCACCGGCACCGAGTTGAATCCCTTCTTTTTTGTCACGAAATTTGTAATGACTTTTCGCTATGCTTTGCTATCGCAGTGTGGTGAAAGAGAGAGAGAGAGAGAGAGAGAGAGAGAGAGAAGGAGAGAGAGAGAGAGAGAGAGAGAG
>GL501518.1:1854837-1865908 GCA_000149185.1 Mayetiola destructor
AAAAAAAAAAAACGATGAGCTGCAATCAAATGTTAGGAATCAACAAGATAATTTTCCTCTTAATCGATTTCAATCGACAGTCGTTATGCTTCTCGCCAAACTATTGTCTCTCACCACAGCCACAATTTAACACATCAATAAACATGAAAGTATAACGAAAACCGAAAAGAATTCCAAAGTCAAATGCATCGCACATAAATCTGCCGACAAACAAAAAAAAAAACAACGGCAACAGAAAACGAAAGAAACAAATAAATAGAAAAGAACCAAATCAAATTCGTCTAACATAAAATAAAATAATACATGTACAATGTACTGAGTACACAGTGCACACAACAAATGCTATTTTGTGTGCAAAAGAAACGGTTATTTTTCGGTATGACATTGAAAATGAGAAGAAGAAAAACAGCCTTATAGCATTTTATATGGCAACAGTTCAATAGCGATGCCATAACCAAACAACACATTATAAGAACACCAAAAATTGTTGAACGAATGTGGAAAAAAGAAGTATTCTACCATCACTTCAAGGCTCAGAATATAAGGTGGCAACAAACAACAAACATTGAAATGATAGAAGACGGAAAAAAAAACTTCTGTGGAGACAAACCATTTTACCATTTCAAAAAATAAAAAAATCGAAAATTTGCCATTTCGATAGCTAAAAAACTGTTTCAAAACAAAAATATCAAACAATGCAAAGAAGAAAATATTTTGGCACGTGTTGTCTTTGTATCATCTAACTTTTGCTCCGTATTTTGCTCGGGGGGGGCTGCCGTTATAAACATTCAACGATGTGCACAAATAGTTCTTTCTTTTTGTGTGGATTTTAGCCATTTTAACATTAAAGCATTAAAACATTTTAGCATTTTAGCATTGTGTTCGATATTTTTTTGTAATTTTAATTTTTCAATCATCCTCGAATCAGATCCTCTGGATTAGTGAATATGAATATGTGATAATGAACTGATGGATTTTTAATTGTTTATTCAAAACAATAAGTGAAAGAAGGCAGACCAATGCCTAAAACCAATCCGAACAATGTCAAGTGTAGAAACTGAAATAGAAAATTTAAATGGAAAAGAAAATTAAATTACCCAGATTCCATTGAGAGGATATTTTAAAATATTCGATTCCGATGCAACTGATTGATAACGTATGTATTCGAAACACATGTATTCAATTCAATGTGCTGAACGCTCAAATATGTATTACTTTATTCTCGCTGATTTGCTTTAAATAAAGAAACAAAGAAAAAAATCAATTGAAACTTTTGAGCATAATCGTCGAATTGTTTGTTTTTTTTGTGATTACTATGGTTTATATTTTGTATAGCTGGGCCATTTGTGGCCACATCTAATTCAGGTAAATTGAATACAAAATCCTCTTGTCCACAATCTATGCGTATATTTTCTGTTACTTGATTTTAATTGTTATATTTCGCCCAAATGCTCTTATGTCGAACAGAGGATAATGAATACAACAACTGAACACATGAATGACAACAGTCACGATGATAAGAATAATTTGAAGATTTGGATGCAACAAAGTTATTACTTTTAATTTTATTTTATCATCTCATCACGAAAATAAACTTTGTCAATTTGCATAATTTATCATTCGTCACAATGCCCATTTTGCAGATAAATTCAAAATACAAAATACAAAATACAGAAACATTCACGTGCTTGTCATCCAATAGCATCGCTACATATGTACTACATGCGTATATACGTTTCAAAGCAATTCAGTCAAATGCATACAATAACCCATGAATCAAAGTGTGTTCACATATTGAATAAGACCAATCCGGTATTTCAGCCGAATAGATATTCATTTCATTTTAATGCTGCAGCTAGCTCTTGTTGGTTGTTTGGTATTATTTTTTTTTTTTTTCTAAATATGTATTCTAGTCTCAGTGCAAATCTATTCTGTACCCGGTTCACTTCCGTAATCCTATTTCATGAATGAGATGATAGCCGAACATAAAATGTCCCTGGCTCAGTGTCGGTGTTGATGCTGCATCATATAGCAGGATTTTTGTTTTGTTTTGCCCTTTTTTCCCCCACTGTTTTTCATTCTATTTCATTCTTTTTTTTTTTTTTTCAGTGAGTGTGTTGCGTATTTTGAATATTTTCACATACGTATTGTGATATCAAAAGATCTAAATAGGATATTCAATGCTCAACATTCAACGCTCGATACTCATGCATACTGAATGCTAGTGAATATTGAGCTTACGAAAAATGAACAACAACAAAATGATTGAAAATAAAGAGAAGAGACAATGAAAATATAATACGGAATATGGAAAATGGTCGAAAGAACCCATTCCAGAACCATTCCAGACACTGAGTTTTAAAATAATTTCACTTTTCACCATCGCTTGAATATTTTTGTGTCATTTTCTATCCTTTCACATGTTGTTCAACAAACCGTATCGTTTTGCATGCATATGTGAAGCTATGCACTATTCTCTGTCTCCTCTCTCCTTCTCTTTCTCTCTTTCTTCCTCCTGTTATTATTGGTTGGCATTATATTCACGGTATTTGTATAAATTTCAATTCGTTAAAAGATCGCAACACATATCATAGATCATTGTTATGAGCGACCATCGATAAATAATCAAACAGAATTCGAGAAGAAAAGAAAAACTAAAGAAAATTCCTAT
Source organism: Mayetiola destructor (assembly GCA_000149185.1). Lineage (NCBI taxonomy): Eukaryota > Metazoa > Arthropoda > Insecta > Diptera > Cecidomyiidae > Mayetiola > Mayetiola destructor. The sequence continues at coordinate 1,857,509 of GL501518.1, forward strand.
AGAAATCGCTTTTAAAAAGATGAAACCAGCACAGTCATAGTTGAGAAATGGTTTTTCAGATGGATCTATGCTACAGATTAAATTTTTTTCCGAATTTCTTTTGCGTACCATTGAAGGGGTTTGAGCCTTTTTCTATGCTTGATGTGACGTCAAAACCGAAAGGCATCAATTGAACTGAATATTATACATATTCGTTTCGTTTCGTTTCGTTTCTTAATGGTTTTTGTGTTGCTGCTATTTTTGGTTCTCTGCTCTTTGTTCTTGTTCGGTCTTTATTCGTGTGCCTACTAAATGAATAAAAGGTTTCAATAAAATGGAGATGGGCTCAAATAGCCGTCACACAAACATTAGATCTATATTTGGAGTACTGATTTTTGCGAAAGATTTGTTTGGATACACTGTTAATGTAGTGAGAGAATCAATAACGATTTTGCTTAAGAACATAAGTAGATATTATCAATGAAAACATAGAATTGAGAAAAAGAAAATGAAATAAAGAGCACTAAAAGCAAAAGCAAAAGCAAAAGCGAAAATAAAAAGGGAAAGGATGGAATAATAGTAATAATAATAAATTAAATAAGAGCTTCAAGGGGTTATGTGTTGTGTGATTAGAATGGTAACATAAACTCTATCTTATATCAATGTGAACCTCTTCAGATAAATTTCCATTCATAAACTATTTATTTATTTTTTTTTCTTTCACCCTTTCGTTCATTATTATCTTCTATCGGTCATTTTACGCAAATCATTGCATTTTACGCATTCGAATGTATTCAAATATTTTTTGCATATTTCCATAACTGAAAGTTCTCGGCCAAAACAATTCGATCCCCAAAAATATAAATAATAATGTCTGTATTTTTGCCACTGTAAACTACAAACGATTTCTATCTATTTCTATTTAATTTAGTGAGAACGCAGAAGGCATTTTTCATTTTAATTTCGAAAATGCGTGCATCAAATATATTCAAATGTGTGGTCGTTTTCGATTATATGGAAACTGATTTTCTTTTAAGAGTGACCATGAATAATAATTTATTTGTTAATGCGCAAATCAATGTTCGCAAAACATATTCACTTTCATTTCGATTGTTGTTTGAATCGATTTACTATATCCGAGTCAATTTTCTGAATGTCAATGCATTGGATAGCAATGTGCGCGAATAGACATAAGACATAAGACATAAGCATATACCACACATAGTAAATGATCGAAAATAAGCGATAGACAAACACAAATAAATAATTGCTTGAAATTATAACTTGTATTCAGCTTTTAGCTTTTTGGTTAGAATATAGTCACATCTCATATCCCTTATTATTATCAGAGCAGATCACCAAATAAACTAATAGTTACGAGAGTTAGCCAAATCTTAAGACAATACCAACACAGTTGACGAAATTTATTTATGTAATATATCGTGTATCGTATATTGTGTGTGTGTGTTGTGTATATTCTGCATTCTGCACATCGTCAGCACAAATCGGGCTTTCAGCTATCAGAGTTTTCGATATGGTTTTTGAATTGCGAATGTGAAAATGTGAAAATGTGAAATGTCTACGCATGCAATTACGGAAAATGTCGCCAATTTTACAACATTCATACAAAATAAATTACGAATACATTCATAAATATGAATTGTTCATGTTCAGTTCTCAATGATTTCAATGTTCAATAGGAAAGTGTATAGGATTTCATTTTCTCTGTTATCTTGCTTTGTCATTTTTTATGTCTTTCTTATGTTTTATGTAAAACATTATTTAACGAATGCCATGCGATTGACATTTTATTTTCAAAATATATGCTTGGGAATTTTGTTTTTCCTTATTGTCGATATTTACAAATGAATAATGAATTTTAGGCGATGTGCCAAAGCGCTGAAATGCATTTATTATTTATTGAGCGTTTCTTCAATTTTTTTTGTTTTGTTTTGTTTTTATTTTCGATGCGCGATGCACCAATTATAGTAGTACACATTCCCGATTCCCGATGAAAATTTGCAAATTTTTGAGTGAACATTGAATTCACTTGAACGACAATGGTGACAACAGTTTTGCTAACGAGCCAACATATTTTTCATCACAATGTCTATGAAAATTGCAACATATGCAAACATATTTAACCTTCCATTCACTCAATTCAATTGATTCACTCGATTCACACAATGTGACACGCAACCGTTTGCGTCCTTGTTGTAAAATGTAAATTTCACAATCAAGTAACCAGCTGTGTCAAATTGAATATTCGATAGATAGATATACATACTTACATACTTATCATAGTATACATTATTCATATTTCAATATGCATTTATATTTTATATTCAAATGTCAATCATATTGGCAGTATTTGCCTTTCTTTTTTCCATTGTCCACATGCTGATATAGTATGTTATGGTGGAGAGTGGAGAGGACACATGCAAAAATCAAAATCATTTCATTCAATTTTGTTTTTTTCTTTCTTGATATGTTTGTTGGTTGTGGTTCGTCAGCAGAATTGAATTGAGCTGTAAACATCGATGTATCGGCCAACCCCCACCCCCTTCTGAATATATTTATGTATAATTGAATGATAAATGGAAAAGTTTGTATTTAATTGACATTAAGAAATGTTTCATATTAAGAAAATACCGGAAGAAATGATTCGAATTTATTGAAATGTTTAATTATCTATTGTTTAATCTGAAGGCTAACACTTGACATAATTCCACTCTTGTACTAGACACTAAACATTATTTTGGTGTATGGTATTCGGTTCGATTTCGGACCATGTGATTGATATTGATATTGTATTTGGTTCGCTACTTATTATATTATGACACCAAATACCGAAATTCATTCAATGTATTACACCAATCATCAACCATAGAGGGGTGAAGAAATAAACCAAACACAAGAGCTCACATAATATAACATTTGTACGGTATATACATATATTTTGGTAAAAGATTATAAATAACCGCTCGGAGCCTATCTTCTTAATTTAACGCTGTTCGGCCAATTAAAAGATTTACAGTGTGTTCATCTTATCTGTTGTTAAATGTTTTTGTTTGGATTTTATTGCGAGTACGTATACATGTACAATATGTATAAGATCTGCATGTACATATCATTGTAACAAATCTAGATTGTAAGCATTAGGGCATCAATAAGCATCAATTCTACTATTTTGGTCTATTTACAAATGAAACTTCGTAAAAACGATATTATTTCGGCTAATATCGTATTTCCCACATTAACCAAAATACTTTGAATTGAGGATTCAGAACTTTTGAAAGCGTTTGCGATTCTTATTTAATCGAAACCGTGCACATGATACAAGTAAAAACACAACATAAGTAAACGGTTGAACGGAAAAAAATAGCCAGTCGAGTTTAGGTTCAAATGAAAATAATATCACATCCAGAAATCCAAGAATAACAAAATAAAATCACCTTCATTTATACAAACAATGGACAATGCACACTCTCCTTCTATCTGCGTGCAAATAATAATAATGGTTTACGAAGAAAACCAATAGCTTGAATCCAAACATCCATTTTGGCCATTATTATTTTCGTTCAGTAAATCGTGAGGTGAGCGAATGTTGTTAATCCATGTTATAATTCAAATGTTATATGTTCATGAAAAGATTTATTTAAGAATCGATTTATACAAGTTTATTGCGTTCAATATTTTTTCAAGACAACAAAGTTATTGAAGTTGTTGAATTCATAAGGATATAAATATTTGTATTGGCACAAAATGGTTCTATAAATGGCAAATAGACAATTACACTTTGTTATATATTATTCATTCGGCATACTACAATGTCGAGATGCGATGCAATAATTAATTTGAATTACATAAATTTACTTGACCATTGACCATTGATCATGCCATGGATCATACGCTGAGATAGCTTTGTCCGAAAAGCTGACATTTTGTTGTTTAACAAAAACCAAAACAAACAAAAAACAAAAAAAAACAATCAGCGAAATAAATGATTCAAAATCAAAACCCAGATTGATATACTAAGTACTTAGGGCATGCAAGCATATTATGCTTACCTTCGACATTATATGTATACAAAGACTTAACGATAACAATAATAAATAATTTAATAATAAATAATAACATTTACAATGCAAATGTTTGATAATAAATGACATATTATTATCAAACATGTTATATTGTGTGCCTATTGATGGTAACCAACCGATTGAAACCACAACCAAATCCAATGAAATAGATTGGTTTTCAGCTATAAATTGATGCTGTATACATAAATAGATTGTTTGTGTGTACGTATGCCATTATCAGAAGCCCAAATTCAGCAATAATGTTGGAAATTGATCGAATTTATAGAATGTGCAAATTAATTTTTCCAATCATTTGACTCAAATTGAAATCATTTGTGGAACTGTTTTCGTGACGCATACTGCGTGCAATGTCATCCATGTTTATGTCACCAAAATGAACAAAATAATGCATGCAAATGAAGAGACGATAAGAGGCTCGTCTACTAATCGATTTATCAATGAAAATGAGAAGGAGAAAGGGAGAAAGAGTTGAAGGTGTTCGAAATGGTTGAATTGAAAGTTGAAACCAATTTGAATTATCTAACCATTTTATCGAATTTGAAGTCATATTATTATTATCATGATGATTTTGAGCTGTTTACCCTGAACAAATCGAAAAATTTTCTACGAATATTCAAATAATGCGGAATAGACATTTTTGCAATTGGTGCATTGCAATTGGTTGATGGTTGGTGTTTGAATTTTGTTGTCAGCCGTATTGTTATTTGTTGAAAAATTAAAAATATTTTGAACATTTTTTGGGGATGCTGTTTTCATTGGCAACATATTCAAATCAGTTTTTTTGATTATTGTTGTTGTTGTTGATGCGGGCATTGTTGACATCAGAGATGGTAAACTAATTGTAATCGATGTTGATGGTGACGATGAGCTCAATTCTGTTTGTAGTTTCGAAATAATTCGTTTTGTGAATCGTTGCCTCGTAAGATAATTCTTTATCATCAATGTGAAAAAGAAATAGAGATCGATAGACTGAAAGAAAAACGTAATGTGAATTGCGGGCAATGCAAAATGCGTGCAATCCATGAATGTAATTTAATGTAATGCGACTATTTTACGCATTTTATTTTATTTCACGCATTTATTTTACGCATTCTAATCTCAGGAATTATTATGATGAACAATTAGTTTCTAATTACAATAAAATAAATGGGAAAAAGTGAAATGTCATAAATCACTTAAATTGATTTGTTTCCAGAATAATAATAGACGAAAAACGAATGAACCAACAAAAATGAAAAAAAAAATAATGATGAAAATGTTCCGCATTGTGAATATCAGTAATATGCAAATAGCGAATAAAATTCGGCATATCATAAGTATGCCAAGTAACCGTAAATATTAGGTACCATGTAACCACAAATACACTGCCAAGTTAAACTCGGTAGTAGTGCTCGATGTGTGACATTATGTAAATGCGTGAAATAAAATAAAATGCGTGAAATAAAATAAAATGCGTGAGATAAATGCGTGAAATAAAATAAAATGCGTAAAATAAATGCGTGAAATAATTCATTACGTTAAAATTCATATCACGAGTTTTGATTTCAAGTTGAATTTTGGATTCCGGATCCATTTACATTTGAAGATGTGGAGATGAAAATCAAAATGAATATGTCAGAAATTCGTTACATAGTATCGATTGTCCTTGGATATATATAACACACACTCTTCCGCAAATATTCTTGCAGAGACAGACGTAATTATACCACATTCACATTCACATACTCTTACCCTTCACCCTCACATACTTTTACCAATCTAACCAGTGTGACATACAATAAGCATACAAAAGGATGTGCACAATTTCCACATTTTCATCACATTGAAAATGATCAATTTTCCAACAGCAATGACTATCGAATTGTAACATAGTTAATTATAAGTAAAATTGATTTTGATCAATTGTTCTCTAAGTAAGAATCTCTCTCTCTCTCCCTCTGTCCCTTTCTTTCTTCACGTTTATCAGTCATTCTGTATTTCAATTTGTGTGTCCGATGTCGATCCATATAATGAACAGCTGTCAATGAAAACTATTAAAATGATGCGATAACCACTCTCCATTCAAATTCTAAATATTGAACACTAGATTAATAGCAAAACGAGTTAAGATAAGCTCCTATAATAATAATAAATTTCATTTATCAATTCTGGATTTCTATTTTCCATCGATTTTTAGCCATTTTGAATGGAATAAAAGGTCAACAATCAAATATCATATAATATGATTGGTGCGAATGGTTTATAAGACGAATCAATTTCCTATCGATAATCATAAATTCATTAGGTCATATTATATTATTCAAAGAGATTTCAACATTTCAACATTTTCATAGAACGCCTCGCAATCTAATTATTATTCTCAAAATTCACACTATAATATATGTTATTGGCTTGACTTGATGGCCTGTTAAATTAAGCGGTCAGAGACAGTAGTTGTATTGTGTTGTAAGGGCCACATGAACATACCATTCGTCGGCCCCTCAATTATTGCATTAGCCCTAGAAAATTAAAGGTTGATGATGGTGTTGAAGGGAACGGCAGATGTTTGTATATGACAGATTATTGTCAAAATTATTTTTCATTGTAGAATACATTATATAGTAGGAGTATATGTGTAAGTGTTAAATAAAATAAATTTAATTAAAATAACCAATGATGGTCACCACAAAATGCCACACAATCATATAGAAATTAATACTTTTAGCCTGTAGCTAAAAAGCTGAATAGCAAATACATAATACATATGCGGTTTTACACCGATGTCTACTGATAATACTGATTCGGAATTTCAACATCTTAAAAATTGCATTAGAAATTAATATTATTTGCGTATAATAATAATAATGGATCAATGCATGTTCTCAGATTACATAAAACAATTAACTCATAGTACAAAGGTGACAATCAAAATCGCTTAACACTATAATTAAAATTGAAATAGTGTCAATGACATCTGCCATACCAAAATCCAAAGATTCCATTCGCTTTCATCAGCATACATTATACAATGCCATTTACATATAATTTTTGTGCTTGTGAAATTGAATCAAGAGATGAAGATCGAAAAATTGAAAAATCGAAATGAAAATCAGCGTTTAACAGTTTCTGGTTTTTTCTTCTGCTTCTTTTTTCGATTAACGAATATAAAAACCTATTTGCGATGAAAGTTTTTGCTTTTGTTTCAATTTTAGTTTTGATCGCCAATGTACAGCGATAAAAGAGATTATTTATTTTTTTCTCGCTGAAGCTCGACAAAATATTTCATAAATGTATGGAGTCTTCCAAAACTTCTTAAATTAAATTTTATTTGCAAACATTAAAACTTGCTGATTTTTAACTTAATAGTCCGAACCGATGGCTGAAAAATGTTTGGCCAAAAAACTAGAGCGAAAAATGAAGTAAAACCGGCAAACTGGCCGATAAATGAAGTATGGAATGAAATAGCGCAACAGTAAAACTAGTCAGTCAGGCTTTCAGGCAGTAAAAGTCCACTAGTTTTTCGTATAAAATGATAACGGTAGCAACAGTGACAGCAATCTCGGCTTCAAGTTTAAACGTTGTAAATTATTCGGAAATAGAAATTCATTTTGTGCACGCTCTCGTCTGATGTTCCATGTTCCATCGGTTTATCTAATCGACTGAAAATAGTAAAAACGGCTATTAATGCTGATACATAATCCCACAAAGATCTGTCTCAGTTATATAATCGGCTCACGCTAGTATACATAGATCGTCATTTATTCATATTTGAACGATAACGAGATTGAAAGAGATGCAAAAAAAAGAATCAGCAGCAGACACACAAGACCAAAAAAATAATAATCATAATAAAAAAGAAATTGCTTTGGCATGTGAAATAACTAAAATAGTATTTTTTTTTTTTTGCCTGTTCAATAGACTCGATTATGCATTTTTTTTCCTTCTGCGCCCAAACAGGCAGCTATAGCTACACATAGAACAAAATGATGAGAAGAATTTTACATACTACACAATTATTTTTAGTAGTTTTTCATTCGATTCAGACGAAATTCATCTCTTTTCCTCTTCGTTCGCCTCTGTCCTCCTATCTTTTTCGAAATCTTTTTCGATCATTGTTTTTGTTTTTGGTTCATATTACCCTCTGGGAACATTACAAAACATTGAATGTATTGTGTGAGCAGTGAGTAGAACAAGGCATGTACAGTGTGAACTTTGTGTAGGGACAAGAGCAAGAACAAGAAACGACAAGAAACTAAGCCCAGAAAGAAAATACACAAACATAAACCAACAGACACACACACACACACACACACACACACACACACACACACACACACAC
>GL501518.1:1880547-1899621 GCA_000149185.1 Mayetiola destructor
CTCACACTTATCGTGCAAATACTTTTATCTTTCACACTTTTCACCGTTCTCGCCGATTTCGATGAATTCATAATATAATAAGAAGACTATATTTTTTTCAAATTTATTTTTATTTCTGGCGCTTTTTAAAAAGAACTTAGCGATGTAACACTAACTGAAAGAGAGCAAAAGCGACGCTTGAAGGGAGGGACGGATCAACATCATAGTATATATTTCTATTTGACGCGTGTAACATTCATATTAAATGAGTATCGTCCTGTTTCCAGAGAGTGAGAGGGAGAAGAAAAAAGAAAAACAAAAATGGATGAAAATTAAATAAAATATACCGGAACATAAGTAATGACAATGACTAAAATTAACAGCGAAAACATTGGACAGTATTTGTTGTTCTGTTCAGGTTGACTGTCCGTTTTTCATCCTTCGCTATATTTCGATTCTATTTCAACCCAAATGGCTGTTTAACATGTGCATACGCACACACACGCACGAAAACGCACAAACGGATACACATTAGCAAGCCGATCATAGATAATGTAAAATATGGAAAACAATTCATAAAATATTAAATGGAATCTCATTCAAAATGCCATAAAAGGTCATTCTCTCGCATAATTAATGATCGGAAAATTACATTGCACAAAAAATTAGATGGATTATTATATTTATATCCATTCTACATAATACATTATGGATAGGTTTGATAATATAGTGATCGAATCAGATTGAATTATGAAAAAAAAAAAATGAAGATAAAATCCCTTAACGACTTCCTAATCAGAGCAGTCCGGCTGAACTGATTCCGGCTGATTGTTTTTATTGCGTTTGAGATTAGTTTAGGCAAAGAAACGAGCTTTATCAATACTTGAATTTTATTTATCAAATTGTTTTTCTCATTCTGTTCATTGATATCGAGTATCAAGTACATGACATACTTGAATTGACGTCCAGCTAACCCAAAAGCATTCATATTACACATTTTATCGAAAAATATATCGAATATCAAATAGGCGATGGTGATTGGTGATACACGATACTTACTATAGAAAAGATAATTAATTGTGTGCGCATTATGATTTACGGATGAACATTAAGTATTGAGTAGTGCTCCAATAAAACGGAGTATATTTCATATTTGAATGTTGGATATATGATTATAATTTTGAAATATCGATTTAATCGAATTTAAATGAAAAATTTCCATTTTTTTGCAGTATCATCATGTTTAGTGGATTAGTTCCGAATGTATTTTACGCATTAACAACTCTGAAAATAATGAATAGCAAAAATGTTTACGCTGTAATTATTTGGCTGTTTCTCAATGCTTTACCACAAAATGATTTTTGATTTCATCAGCAGCAATTCGATTTTATGAACATAATCTGAACATTGAACATTGCATTTTGAACATTTTCCGAAATGAGTGAGGTTGAAATATATGGAAAATTAAAACTATTTGAAAATAAAACAATAAACAGGTAGAACAATGTTGATTCAAACAAAATTTGTAAATTTGTGTCATGTGTATCAAGTATCGGGTCGGGATCATAGCCACGAATAGAAATAATTGATAAATTTTCAATACTTATAAATACATATGTGACATCAATGGATAACTGAAATTGTGATTAGTATGCATTCGTTGCACATGAATAATATAATTTTGTCTCATGTTGCATTTTGCGACGCCAACATTCATCGAACCAAGCAAAATCCATAAACACATTTATGTGCTTAAATATGATCAAAATCAATCTGATATTTTTCAATCATTACGAATGTTTGACCACAAATAAGCAATTAATATTTTATTTTAGTTTTGCATACAAAATGAAATGGATGGCGTGTTCGAACAAACTTGTATGTGAAAAAGGTCCAAAATCTATAATTTTCAATCGTTGCAAAATTGATTTTCTTTTTTGCACCTTTACCTCATGAAAATCCACCACAAGTAATGTAAACAACCAACCGAATTATTTCCGCTGTCGCCACCCATTTGGCAGTATTCGAAAAATCGAGGTAGAAAATGAAAATATGAAAAATTGTATGGACGCTTTTTGCTTGTGCTCACTTCATTTTTTCACATTTTTCTTTCTCCTCTATTTTCTTGTTCAGATTCGATTTAAAAGCCAAATATTCGAAAAATTCGAATAAAAATGTTTGAAAGAAAAAAAAAGAAAAAATAATAATAAAGAAATGTTGAGTGAATGCGCGAACATCAGCAGCAAAAATCGAAATTGGAAAATTCTATGCAAATATTGCGCACCAAAAGTACTAAATTCTTTTTTATGGTTCATTAGCCGTATAAAATTGGTCCATAAAAGCTAATAAATCAAATAAAAAAAAACATTATCTGCAAATCTTTGCTGAAAATGGAGTTAAAACGAAAGAGTGCAGATCGGTACAACCGAAATACACATATGTATCTATTGTACCCATACATAGACACACACACACACACACACACAGTTACACAAATAAAAACATACAGCCACATCATTTCACATTTCATATTGCAATTCTGTTCACTGATTCACTGTTCACCAAATGTTACATGGCAAACGGCGTTAAACTGATGAAGAATCGTAATGATTCATGGCAAAATATTGAAGAGTCGAACAAGAAAATAAAATGGAATATAAAAGAAAGCCGACTACTACACAGCCCAACACACAACGAAATCAGGCAAAAGTTTTTCTATTTCATCGAACAAACACCATTACTAACTGCAACTTTTTCGTTTGCAATGCAATCTCATTCATATTCTCTCACAATGGTTACCAGAATCAGAGTGTTTAATGTTAGCATACTTTGGATGATGATTTGCTCTGGAAATGCAAAAAAAAAAATTTAAAAAAAAACCAAAAAATGAAGCAGAAGAAGCGGAAGGAGTAAAACCAGAAAAAAAGAAAAATAAACCAAGAAAAAAGAAACGTATTCAAAATGCACACAATCAGCAATGGCATTTACGATTTTCACTTGATTTCGATATGTATTGGTGGCAATTTTACGCCTGCACCATATACCATGTACAATGCATTATACGAACTGTACTGCAAATGATAACGAGAATGTATACATATTGAAAAGACGCAAACTTTGCGTCTGGTCTATTCCAAATTTGAATCAAGATAAAAAGAGAAAACCAAACGATAGGCAATTGATATGATGAAAATCGGATATGAGCAAGAGAACAGAGAGAGAGAGAGAAAATCACACATACCGTCCAAAGCTATTATGTATAATTAAATGCAGGCATGGAAATAGTCTTTTGGCTTGCAATCAAAGTTTTGAGCTTTTCAATTGAAAAACCACGCGTCAAAGCAATGCAATCACTCGTAATTGATAAGTTGGTGAAATGAAAAGCAATTGTTTGGTCAAGTGCAAAACTGTATGATGTATATGTAACTGAACTGTATACCGTATACCGTATACCATTTTCCGTTCAATTCGCTTCAAATGTTTGACATGTTTTATATTATCACTTAAACTGACTTTAATTGCAAAAATTTATGATTTTCATTCTAAAGTTTGGGCAAGTGTGCCGCTGCTTGTTCTTCGTATAGCGAATACTTGCACACATTTATACGGAATTGTTGGTCCATTTTTGGTATGCCATACAAAATCGCAGACATCTCAACACACACATTTCTTGTGCACAATAGCAATTTCAACTTTTAAGCTTTCTATCTATCTGTTTCACTTTCTCTCACTTTCTCTCTCTGTCTCACTGTCTCTCTGTTCGTTCAGTAGGGCTTGTGGCTGTTGAAACATTTTCAAACTTCGTTGATACTCGAATATCAAGCATTAAATAAAATATTCAGATGCTCGTCATATACAATAAACGTGTATTTTCATTCTATTATTAAATTGATGGCATGGATCATTGAAAGTGAACGAAAGAAATAACTGAGATTCATCGAATCGATTATTATTACTATTATTATCCTCGCTGGTTGGAATAGAATAGAAGCCCCGTCAGCAGAGAGAAAAGTGAACACAAGACTCAAACATTGAATGTCTTCGGATAAAATTGAAATGATCGGAAAGCAAAAAACCAAAAACCAATATGTTCATCATTAATTTTTTAACTTAAGTTGACCGTTAGTAATTCTATAATCAAATAAAATTAAGTCAAGCGAAACGAAACAAACACGTGTGCAGCTGGTTACTTTTCATTTCTTTCTGCACTTTTTTTTCCGTCGGCAGATTGAGGCGGACCGTCTTCCATTTTTCCAATGTTATTTTTACTCTTTTATATTCGAAATTCGTTTTTTTTTTTTTTCACTGAGTCACCGTTTTCATTTTCTCTTTCATTTCCTTGATGCACGTTCTTTTACAATGAAAAACTAATAAAAGAACAGTTTAATTGAATTTCACCTGCAAAACGGAATTTTCCTTTCAGTTGCCCCCAACTTCAAATTTGCTAGTCGTCTTGTAGTCATTCTTTCTTTTTTCCCTTCCTATTTTTTCATCATACTTTCATTCGAGCGGCAATAACTCGATTTATTTATTTTTTTTTTTTTTGTTGTGAGTGTAACGATTCAATGGAACGGCATTCTTTCATGTGTGGAATCGTAAGCTGTACAATGTACACATTCATGCTCTTCTTTACAGAAGTGATACAAACATGAGTGGTTGCGGAAGGAATTTCGATAAGTTTGTTTTTTTTCAGCCTTTCATCCAACCAACTCACAATCAGGTTGAAAAAATTCCGAATTCAAGATGAGAAAGCCGTGATAAGCGGGGACAAAGCATTCTGATGAACAAGACAGTGTGTGTGTGTGTGTGTGTGTGTGTGAGGCATGAATTTTCAAAGAACATAGTCCGAATAACAGGAAGGACACGTTCCATCTATGGATTGGTCGTCGTTACGTTTTTAAATATTTTCAACATTCTCTATTCGAATTTCATTCGTAGTTGTTTCGTATGTTTCTCATGTAATGCTAGTAAAACTATTCGAACAGATAAAGTGAATCATTCTCAATAATGTGATTAATAGATGTTTAACCATCAAAAATATTTATAAAAAGAAATAGAAGGCATGTTTGTCAAGAGCCAAGAGCCAAGAGCAAAGAGTGCTTGCAAAGAGCAACAAATTGAACAACAAAAACATACAAAAATGTACAATTTACAGCACACATAAAGATGAGCTTTTGAATTCAAAAAGGAAGACAACTTGAGATACGATATATTTAAAAAAAAAAAAAAAAACTACTTTTCACCACAATTTATATTATACTCATTCAGAATATAGATCTAATCGCTTTGACAATAACAACCATCACAACCACCACGAATATAATGCCTAAACACATCTGCAAACATCAACAAATATCACAACAATTAATAATAATGTTTTCAGTGTTCAGTGCGAATATGCGAATAATATGCTATATGCACCTGTGATGCATTAAAATAAAAATAAATTACGCACTCTCACACATACAAACCGAACATACTCACATCGATATCCAACTTTCAGAAAAACATGCCATTGTAAAGATGGAGAATAAAATGAGATGAAAAATGGCTGCATTATCAGAATGAATGGCATCGTTCTTTCCAGTACAAAACAGACACATATGATGAGCTGGATGTTGAGTGTAGCCTTTACATACATATGTCAATTCTCTTTTGTTATAAAAATTATGTTTAAAGTTTTTTTCTGGCTTGGTTGCCGATATGTTCCACATGTGTCTAAAATGTTTTCTCGCATCATTACGAAACTACTTATTAACTTACGGCCACTTAACACCTACTTTTTTCTTTAAATTATAATTATTATTGCTGTTGTTTGAAGATTTTTATTATGTTGCACATAATTGAATCGACAGCACAATACCATATGTACAGTGCACATGACCATGTCATTACATATTTTATTGTATTTTACATGAGCCTTTATAATCAGATTCGTTAGACGTATAGTGCTTTCCGAGTATTTCTATGACGTTCATCTATTCATAGTAAATCGTTTCTAACTAATCGTTATCATATGTTCGATGTTCGAATGTTATTTAGGCTTTAAATTTTAACGAAAACTTCAAACAATTAGACCAATGGTAATCCAGAGGCTAATCTTTACATCAGAATACGTGTTGTGTTCGATTAACTTCGGTACTCATCATTCTATGAAAATATTTATTTTGTCGTTGGCATTGCTACATTATTTCGGGTATAAATATTTGTTAAAAATATGTGTAAGTGTTCGATCTTTTAACGCTGAACGCATATGATGTAAATTGGACTATTTTGAAGCTTAAGCTCATTGTATAGGGTATCAAATTACTGCTTGCATATAAAACAGGCAATTCAAATAAATAGATGAATATTGAATTTAGTTTTCGTTGCGATGCTATTTTAATGATTTGATAAAAGAAAAAAGCTGATTGATAACAATTAATTATTTCTTTGAAGTGAATTTTGTAGCTAAATAACTGTAATTAAACAGTACATTATATATCAACATATATGTCAACAGACATAGAACACATGATGACAACAAGATATACTCATGCAAATTTTATCATTTCACACAACAGTAAAACTCTTCGATTTTCGTCTGTACATAGTACATCAGTGATATTCTTTTGATTAGAAAAACACTAAAAATTATTTATTTATTTATTATTTTTTTAATGCAATCTACGATACTCTTACAATCTTTCCTCTTGGAAAATCAAAAAAGAACACAAAAGTGGTGAGCATTTCATTTTTGAATTTTTTCCATTACCGCAACCAAAACACCATGTATTTGTTTGCCCATGCTTAAATATCATTGACAGCAAGTATTTATTTCAATGCACCCAGAATCGAATTCCTGAATCAATTCGCTCTTCACCAAAATTTAATACATACACATGTATGTTCATAGATTTGCTCAAGGCAATAGTTTGGTGGATTGAAACGTGATGCCAAAAAAATATATCCCAACGCTCAGTCAGTGCTCATTTAGTAGTGGAGCATCACAATCTATAAAATTAACTCGATTGTATTAGTTCAATGGATTTTCGAAAGCTGAATACCATAGTTTTCTATTCATCTCTTTTTCTTCCCACAATTTTCGTTTCTTGATTTCTATTTCCTCATTTGGGCAGACTTTGATTTCGATTGTGCCGATGCTGTCCAATTTTTTTCATTTCTTCAATAAAGAGCCGATGAAATAACCAAAAAAAAACCCCCTCGTGCTCAGTACTATTCAGTTGATTCATTCATTCCGGTTTCTGTGTTTGATTTTGTTCACGTTTTTCTTCTCGTTATTGCTCGTTAAAACATTCAATCATCCTATTTTCGTCTTGTTGCCATTACATACTTTGAGTTTGGTGTTTAATTCATTTCACTGCATTCCGGTTTCTTATATTTTGTTTCCTTTCTTTTTATCCATTGAAGCGCAAAGTATTGTTGCAGTTTCATTTTCCTTAGCCATTTTTAACCAAGGCATCCTTTGAAATCATGACGTTCGACATCGCATACATTTTTCATTTTCAACTCAATGTGTTATACCGTGTACCGTGTACCGTGTACAGTGTACACCTTCAGCCACATGGCAATTCAAACCATTTCAGGAGTAGACATTATTTCTGATGCTGTCGGTGCTTTTCAGTTGTTGTTACTGTTATTATTATTATTATTGTTGCCTCAATTTTACAGTAAAACAAATGAAGCGTTAGCATGGTCTATGCTCTATGATGCTATTCCTTTTCTTTAGTTTCTGATGCATAGCGATCCGGTTTTTGTTTTTCTATTTATTCGTTGTCTTTCACAGCAATTGTTCAAAATGTGCCCGGAAAAAAAGTGAGAAAAATGGTAGGAAAAAAAAAAAGAAAAGAAACGAAAACACATTGAATTCTTTAGATTATAATGCAGTGCATTGGCGATGCAATTTATATTTGAAAGGAAGAAATGAACGTTATAAAAGGTACACAATATTACAACATGGGATAATGAATGGCTAGTGGATCGTAATCGAAAATAAAATGAATTCATATTCCGTTTATGGTACGCACAACTTTTCATTCTAACATTTAGCTTCCTATTTGTTTGTCTTGATGTTGATTCATTGAACGATTTAAATCTAACATTTTACAACAGCATTTATAAAGGATTCCCATCCATTCGAATTCCGTGAGGCTGTTATTCATGTGATACTGTCTATTTCGGCTAATTCCGAATGGATTACAAAATGGCCCAAGCAGTCCACAAATACAATACAAAATGACCATCTACCATTTCATTGTTAAAGGAAAATGAGAAGAAGAAGAAGAAAAAGAAGAAGAAGAAGAAGAAGAAGAAGAAACATTTGAAACGATTGTAATGCTTGTTCAGTGCCAAAATGTGATTTTGCTAAATTTATGTAGCATGTCCCATGCTGAAGATGCAGGATACAAACTGCAATTCGAATGTTACGAAAAATCTTCGTCTTGAAATTAAGTCAAATTGAATTTACGTTACGTCTTCATGTGAGAGATATTTTTTGAGGACAATCTTTCTCTGCTATTGTTTATCATTCGAAACTCCATGTGTGATGTGATTTTCTATTTCTGTTGTCTTTTTTTTGAGAAATTGTTTCCTTTATTTTTCATTTCACTTGCCAATTAAGTGCATTGCATTCCGACTATGAATCTAACATTGCAGCATCCCTTTTTTGTGAACTTTTTATTAGTGGCAATATAAAGTATAAGCTCATTTCGTTGGCGATGTGCACATTCATCTTACGTCTTTTTTTTTTGCTAACCGATTCCAGTTTGGTTTCCTTTTTCATTTTTTCGCATCAATATTTCTTCCAACTTTAAAGATTGAGATCAATTTTCCTCAGTTTTTGAGGCTAAATATTTCTATCACTGTAGATTGGTTCTATAAGACTTCGATTCGAATCAACGCTCAAAATAGACTATTTGAATGGATGATCTTTTGGGATCATTCCAATTACAGTGAGATTAGTGTTTTTTCCATCACAGTCGTTCCATCTCATTCAAATCTAGATCATCATCAGACCATAATAATTATTTACATCCATATGAACAAGATATTAAAGCAATTTCAAGCATTTAACATTCGATAGACGATGGTGCTAATGCACTCTCTATCAACTGATAAACTGAGATGAAAGGAATCATGATTAACAGTTACTGACATTGCCAGTCCCCAATGAAACTGTAACGATTCAACTCAAGTAGATCAACGTCAATAGTTGAACACTAATTTTCAAAAAAAAAAATGTGTTGCACATTCAATACATTCAGACATTGAGTGTTGAGCGTTGAACTATCAAGAGGTAGATTTTTCGATTTTATTGGTGGGACGCGCAATATTCTTGTAATTTTTTTCTTTTTGGCTTTTTTATTTCATTTACTGTTGCATGATTTCCGTCGATTCGATTCATTTCTTCTTTGTTTTCTTTTCTCGATTGCAATTTTTCATCCATTTTTTCTTTTTCGGGCACTGCCAATCGAATCCGATTGAACTATGAAAGACGTTTAAACAATATACATCAGTGAATCATTGAACATGGTCTGAAGATACGATTTATGAGCGTATTTTACACCATTTTCAGAACAATCATCGAAACAAAAAAGAAACAACAAATACGAAATAACACCATCGATGGAATAGGGAATAGGGAACAATGCTTTCGTATCAATGGCAAATGGAATGGAATTCATCTATTGTGGTGTAATATTATGGACTATTGGCATTAGACCAGTACGATTGTGTGATTTCAATAAATAATCTTGCTTATCATGCGTACAGATTCATAGACTGTTCACTGTTCATATCCAAAAATTGCAGGCAATGATTTCTCCTATTCCAAAAGAAAGTGTGGAAAAATTGATACAAAATAAAACATCGTAAGAAATCGTAAGAAACGGTAAACGTAAATCTTACAAATGCTAAATCTTGATCTTCGGCTTGGCTTCTTCATCAGCCATCAGTTCTCACTTCTCACATTTTAACATTTGTCGGTTGTAATATTTTCGACTGCATTTTATTCGATATAATTTGAAATTTTTATTATTTTTCGTCGTTCATTTTTGCCTTGTTCATGGTTATTCGGGCTGCCTGAACGTTTGTTCACTTTATTTTGTTTTGTTTTCTTTTGTTTTGGCTCATCTTCATTCCGGTCTAGCTACAGAAGTGTGCGCAGTGTGCTCTCATTTGGTTTTTTCTCTTTATTATCATTTTATTCTTTTAACCTTCCTTTTCCAGTTCATCTTCTCTTGATGCGTGTGTCTGTCGATCGTTTTGTAGTTTTCAACTTTCCTTTTTTTCTTTTTCTTTTTTTTTATACGAAAAGAGTGAGGCAAACCAGACCATATTGGGGTAAATACTAAAATGCATTCACTAGACAATTTCGGTATATTCCGAATTTTGCGCTAGCTCACTTATCGTTTCAATAAATCAGTTGTACGGTGGTGATTCGTAAAATAAAACAGGCAAAAATCCAACCAATCTATATCTCCATGTGAAGGATAGATAGACAGTCAACAGTTCAAGTTGTTCATTTTGTGTTATACTGGTACTGAGTACATTTTAACATTTCTTTTGATAAAATTTATCGAAAAGCTCATGCTATACAGTACAAAGTATACGCACTACACATTCTAGGCAAAACTAAAAACAATTGTTGTTCATTGTAGAAATAGCCCATTCACACAATGGAAATACAAATGAAATGCAAAAAAAAAAAGGGACGCGGGAACAGATGGAATACAATCGAAAAGAAAACGAACGCGTACCGTGTACGTGTACATTGTACATAGACAAAACAAAAATCATTTCGGTTGAA
Organism: Mayetiola destructor; assembly: GCA_000149185.1. Classification (NCBI taxonomy): domain Eukaryota; kingdom Metazoa; phylum Arthropoda; class Insecta; order Diptera; family Cecidomyiidae; genus Mayetiola; species Mayetiola destructor. Next base: position 1,891,334 of record GL501518.1, read on the forward strand.
TCATTTACCAAAGAAGTCTCAGCATTCGGCATTAAATCTAACATCAGCCCAAAAATCATTGAAATTCGCATAGAATAAACATAGTTGAACACTAGAATAAAACAATAAAGTACCATTTGCGATGTTTACCGATGTACATTGTACACATACTCATGGACACAGACACACAACCAAATTAATGGTTTCAATGAACTGAGCATTAGCGCTGCACAAGCACACAAAGCAAAATAGCTGCGAAATTGCGATCGCAATAGCAGTGACGGTTCAAAGTAGCAAAACCAAAAAAAAAAAAACTCACCAACTATTACGTTTTCATTAATGCAAGCATTGTATACTGTATCTATATTCTGTATACAGAGTTTGAAGAAAAAAATCTGCAATTTTGTTTGCGAGTGTGTGAATATTGCGTTTCATTATTCTATATATAATCAACATGTATATCAATGCAACGCAAAATATCCATAACTAAATATCGGTTTGCTATTTTGAGGCAAGCTGTTAAGAGCAGCTATTTAGTTGCATGTAATGTTCCCCAGTGGTTCGTCAGTTGGTTCATTTTGATGAAGCAATAGAGCGTTGTGTGTAATGTTATTTTCTATATGTGGAAAATTTCTTCCGTCATTTTTTATGTTTGGTTGATGGAATGAAAAATCATGTTTTCAAACGGAAATGAATCGAGCATGCAGGCACATAGTTAGCTATACACAAACAATGCAAAATGGTGGGAAAACAAAGATGGAAAAACAAGATCAAAAATGAAATGGAATAAATAGCAAAACCAAAAAATTTTGAGCAATACATTTATACAAACAAATTATGTATATACAAAAATATTGAAACGAAAAGAGAAACGCACAAGCAAACTGAAAAACGAACAGAAAAATAAAAGCAAAAACGGATTCAGAAGATTAAAAAGGCGACAAATAAAACCCACGGGAACGGAAAATGAAGAGGAATATATAGAAAAATGAAAACCGAAACCAACGCAAGGAACAGCCTGTTAATACTTCTGTCACATAATATTTTCTTTTGTTTCGTTTTTCATTTCGAACTTCAAACACATGCATTTATCACACACATTGTTTAAATTACACTCATTCATCTGTACGCTCGAATTAAAATAGACGATTTCGTTTAAATTGCAAGCAAACATCGAACTTCCATGAAAACCGACGAAAAGAAACAACAAACATACAAAAAAAAGTAAAAGACGAACCAGACCGAGATGACTTTAACTTGTTATGAATTTCATAAAATCCATAATGAACATGAAAAACACAACCAGCATTAATGGACAAAAGCAAAGAAGCTATGAATGTCCTTCGATCATATCACATTCCACTATTACATGGGGTGGCATCTGAAACTGTTAAAGCGATGCAAGACAAAAAATAAGACAAAATAAACAGAAAAAGTCATAAAAAACATAAAACTGAAAAATAGCACCCCGTCGTTAAATCGTATTCTTGATGCCATTGTTGTATTGTATTTGTGTATGATGTTATTGTTGTTTCTGTTTGCGTTGCACAATATTTTCACATCATCCCTGTTGTTCCGTTGCTTAATTCATTGGCCTGAATTTGGTAAATAAACATCGTTTTTTAAATACGGTTTCTTCAATCATACCATCCTATTCGAGATTGTTCATACAAGCGTATATCCGTCGTGAGCTTGCACACAGTGCACAGTGAACAGTGCATTGTGATCGGTTTTAATGATTGAAACAAATGCATAAAATAAGCTTTAAATAAAATCTCCAGTAGAACAGATGAATGTCATATTGCTGGTGCGCTGGCGATTTTTTTTTTTTCATTGAACAAAAAATTTATTTAATTTTGTGCTTTATATTTATTTCTGTTAAAAAAAAAATTTAAAATTCCATTTCATCATGGTTCAACTTCCATCCACTCTCATCTTGAACGATCTAGCTGGAGCTTTTCTTTGAATAAAAATTTGTTCATACGTTTGTTTTTTTGCCATGTGTCATACGTCACCGTCGCTTGGCACACCAAACAAACGAAAATAATTCCATCTTGTTGTTCGCCTCATATTCAATATTTTCAATGGTCTTATTTGTCGTCGACACTGATGTGTGACCAGTTACCATTGTTGTTGGTGTTGTTGTTATTCTCCATTTAGTGTCCCATTTCGATTTTTCGGCATCTTTAATGTTTGTCGTTGCCTTTTTATTTGATTTCTTTTTGTTGAGACTCGTAATTGTATATATCCTTCCGATTGTTTCAACGGTCAGATGGCATCATATGAACAAAGAGTAGTTGAAGTTACTGAATGAATTTATTGGCCAAATATTTTGAAGATAGATTTGTTGACTTTATTGAAGGAGTGTGTGTATAAATATCGTTAACTCTGCCGGTGCAAATGCAGTATGTGCTGTTATTTTTTGATTGTTTCATTATTTCATCGTATTTTTGTCAACTGACCTGCGAAGCAAAATAAATCACCTAATATCCTACATAATGAAAATACGAATGATTTTCTGACAGCTTTCCAAATTGAACAATGCAATACATACCAATATAATTCTACAACAACGACATATTGAGCTTACACTAATAACCAAAATATAAGTAAGCAAACAGAGAACAGAGAACAAAGAATAGGTCCGAACTGAATTCGAAATAGGTTTCTCATTTTTGTTTTATTGAATGATAAGTTGATTTAGTTTAGTCTTTCGTTTTGGTTCTTTTTCCACCAGTTTCTTAGCCGTATTCCATTCCAGGAATTGACTGAATTTCCAATGCTATTTGTTGACTTTTTGGCCGATAAACTATTTTTGCCAGCCAGTGAATTGAATTTATTTTATAAGAAGATAGGTGTTTATTCAGCTAATGTGATGGAACATGTCTACTCCCATGGTTCATATGTTTCGATCGATTGATATGCTCTATAATTTCTAATCAAATTGTACAAACGATTCGGATCGAGAGAAAAATGAAAATACCATTTTGTCAATATGGAACTGTTTGAAGATGTGTGTATTGATTTTGTTTTCTTCCGTTTCAATTTTTATTGATTAATATACTATATCGACATCAATGGGTAGCATTACGTCGGGCATTATGTCGGGCATTACGTCGAGCATTACGGTTGAGTGCTGGAAGTTTTCTGTTTTCTAAAAACAAAATTAGCTATTGATCATCGCATAAGAACAAAAAATATATAGTATACTATACAGTATAAACAGTGGTCTGCATCTGGGCGTCCGGCTGTGGCCGGCCTCGGACGGCCACACAGATACCACTCGGCCTCGGGTGTCGGATCGCGGCCGGCCACGGACAAGAAAAATGCGATCCGTACAGACCACTAATATACAGCAACCGAATTTATCTATTTTCGTAAATTCTCATTCAGTTTCACTTTAATTATTTTATCCATTTTCCATTGGGGTCTTTTATTTTTCGATTTAACACAACGTTTGGTAAGATGAAATCGATTTTTGTTTGTTATGAAACACTCGGTCCCTAAAGTCGTTCCATAAAATTTATTGTAAATTCTTGAAATTCGATTTCCGAAGGGACATTTTCGGATGAGACGATTTAATAAGTGAAATATCGATGAAGCTTCATACACATTACAATTCGATACACGGAAATGAATTGATGATTTTCGAATGCAGCGCTAATTCTTGAACCTATCAATACGTGCTATATTGCATTCGATCCATAATATAGAGTGTGGTGTGATCTGAATAAAATTCATTTAATTCGAAAATGCATTTGAACGCTAAAATCGCTTAATGCCATACGCTCGAAGAAAGAAAAAAACGAAAAAATAAATCCAAAATAGTGTGAAAAATGAAAAAAAAAGCATTTAAAATTCCCATTTTAGGAACATTTTTTAGAAAAATGTTTGATGTATGAGTGTCGATCGAATTTCAAAAAAAGCTCGTTCAATACATGTGTTATATGTTGTTCATATGCAGGACATGACACAAGATTTATTTCTTGCTTTCAATTTTTTATTTTGATTTTTTTTTTTTTATTCTTCTTTCTTCGTTCTCCAACAATCAATTCCATTCCTATGCAATGAGTATCGTTTGGCCACGAAAAAAAGAGAGCTTCAGCATTTTCCGTTATGTTCCCATCTGCTTGTCATATTTCCTCGGTTGCTATCACTATATTCATGTCTCACTATTCGCCAGAACTCTCTCTCTCTCTCTCTCTCTGATTTTCTTATTCTTGGTTTTGGTTGTTTGGTGTTCCTTTCTTTGTTCCATTCTGGTGCAATATTCATATCTGGTGTGATTAAATGATGATGCGAACATGTCTACAAACATATAATGTGCAAAGATAGGGGTGTGCCATTATGGCATTGCCATTATACGAACGAATCCATAGTTCCCGTTTAAATGTATTGTATTACCGTTTTGCAATTCACATACTTAACCATGCCATAAATTTTATGTTCCCATTTGCTTGTCATATTTCCTCGGTTGCTATCACTATATTCATGTCTCACTATTCGCCAGAACTCTCTCTCTCTCTCTCTCTCTGATTTTCTTATTCTTGGTTTTGGTTGTTTGGTGTTCCTTTCTTTGTTCCATTCTGGTGCAATATTCATATCTGGTGTGATTAAATGATGATGCGAACATGTCTACAAACATATAATGTGCAAAGATAGGGGTGTGCCATTATGGCATTGCCATTATACGAACGAATCCATAGTTCCCGTTTAAATGTATTGTATTACCGTTTTGCAATTCACATACTTAACCATGCCATAAATTTCAATATTTCTATGCTCAGCTGGCCGGTTTTTTTTACAATTCCAATGTGTGTTTCATGTTTCTTTCTTCTGAAATTTTATGTAACTTGCTTTCTTTTTAGCTCGGTTCAGGTTGGTAAAAGCTGGTAATTTTGGATTTAGTCTTTCGTATGCGTTCCATTTGTGTATAGTCTAAGTTGGCGTTAAAATGTCATTTTTATGCACTTTTCCCTCATTCTTTTCTTCTTCATCTTCTTCTCAATCTTTAAATTCACTTCACCATAAGCATTGGAAATTTTTAATGTTATTATTAGCCACAAAAAATATATGTTATTTAGCATCTTCATTTGATAATAATCTATAATATTTCACATGCTTTGTTAGGATGCGTTGATCTGTTCACAGTGTTCAAGTGCAATATCCTTAGAGACCTCGAAAAAAAAAACTGTATCCAGCATACTGATATCTAGCTGACTAGTATACAAATGGAAAAATAAAAAAAATGATCCTCTTCAATCCGTATATTTAAGATCATTTCATGTACACTCGTTCTTCTTCATATTTTATATGGTGTGTTTACTTTTCCATGCGCCCCTGAAATGTTAAATTTGGCGCGCCGAATATTATAACCATATTTGAAAAAAAAAATGATATTTTTTCATTGCGTACAGGGATGGATTCATTTGTGAGTAGGGAACAAAGAATATTCCAATGCACGAAAATATGACCGAATACATGACAATCATTCTGGGTTTGCACGTCTCATTATTCAGATCTAGTTACAGCCAATTTTTCTTCCGTTTTTTTCCGCATCGGTTTCCAAAAATATTTATGTATGTATGTGTCGTATGTTTTCGTCTAACGTTTGGAAATCTTTTCGACTGCATTGATGCAACACGAGGATAGCAATGAATATTTTGTCATGCAAAGATCTGTTTACTGTTTACCTTCAAATTTTCAACATTTTTGAACATTTGAATATTTGATATGAAAATGTGTTTCTCATTCGATTTTCCGTATATCAATTTGATATCAAATACTATGCTGCCTTCCACAAACATACTAAGCTCGTATGTTTTTACTATATCCAATTTTTCCTGATACATAACTCATGCTGTGTACTCTATACCAAATACAAATATGAACGCGTACGAGCGAAATGTCCGTAGAATAATAAACATTCACCGGGATTCGCCTATCTTTCACATTCACATTGTTCATTTCGACTAATGGAACACATACAAATCTTTAACGTAACGTTATTCTTTTGAATAGCATTCAATAACAAAATTACCCAATACTAAGCAAGTCGAAGCCTCCAACCCAAAAATGCATCTATCAATAAATTGAAAAAAAAAAAGAAAAACAAATGATCAATTGAATAATATTATAGTCGATCAATAATTGTTGACAAGTCATCGATCTCATGGGTATTGTATCATGTTGATTTTGAAAAATTGAATGCATTTGTCATGTGTCATGTGTCGTATCAAGCTGAATGAAACAATCTGTGATACATTTTCATCGCCGAATAACACATCATATATTGATAATAATCCAAATTAAAAAGAGAACAACAAATGAATAAAGAATCGAGAAAAAAATGCGATGAGTTCCATTGTCTTATAGCGACCGAGCAAACAAACACATTAATATTCTCGCTCACAGTCAATCACTTCCATTTACGTTTCAATGGAATCATCGTCTACAAAATCTTTATAATAATTTAAAATGTTTGAAACTCGAGATTCATCTAAATTTGCCAGTAACGAAACTTAAATCACATTAAATTCGCGGCAAAACCGCCAAAAACAAGAACAACAAAACAAAGTTTTATTACCTTTTATGAATTCATAAGAAGTGATGCGTTTTTCGGTGCTCATTTGTTTAGAGTATGTATGTGCGTAAGCTTCGTGTTCAAAACCTGAATAAACTGAGGCTATTTTATAACGAAAGCGAGAGAGAGAGAGAAAGAAAGAAAGAAAGAGAGAATAAAACTTTGATGAACATAAATAAAACGATTTGGCTTCTTATTTATATAATCCGTAGTCAGCCACCATTATATGTTTTTTTTTCTTCTTTTATTTTGCTTTTCCCATCAAAGTTTTTCATCTACGAACTTGGCTTCATGTTTACGAAAAACTCTAAATTATCCAACTTTTTCAGCAGATACCGAACATTTGCCTATGTGATCCGGTGAAAAGGTTTCTTGTTGTAATCAAATGAACGATGAAAATACAAGCCATTGAAAATAATTTCTTCTTCATCATCACAGTTTCTTCCCCTCTCATATAATATTTTTTTTTTTTTTTTGAAATCAGGTACAATAAAAATAGCGCCACGGAACGATGGTTGGTTTCAAATTACCCACTACAATCAATATTATCTTATTTCACATTTATAATGGAATATTGATTATAATCATTTTATCATAAAACATATCGAACAATGGAATATTTATTTATTTCAGGGGGGTGTAACATTAGCTTTGACGTTTCCCAAGTGTATCTTGACAGTTCTCTCAAACCGTATTGATTATTTTTTTGCATATATTTGTTCATTATTGTGCACAATTGAAACTTTCATTTTTATTGTTATTTGTATATTGTTTTGCACCGAATGTCCACGTCCATTCATCAACTAGTTACAAATAACGAAGAAAATTGAAGTTTCAATTGTGCACAATAATGAACAAATATGTGCAAAAAAAATAATCAATACGTTTTGAGAGAACTGTCAAGATACACTTGGGAAACGTCAAAAACCAATGTTGCACCCCCTTGATTTATTTGCTTTCTTAAGGCAAATACCAAACATCAGTTCGATCGGAATATTAAGCAATTATTTTCCAATTTTTCTTTCTGATATTTTATTGTTTCGCGTATCTATATTATGTCTTTGATTTTCGATACAATTATGGAGTATATCAATTTAGCGGCTGTCATGCTATCACCTTAACTAATTCTTTGCTTTGATATCAATTATTTATGATTATAATTTGAACGACAAAGAAGTGTTAGTTTAAGTAATGGATAATGGATAATGACCATCGATTCATTCGATGGAATCAACCAATCAATGAATGATAACCAAATGATAATAATGAAAATGAGCTAAAACAAAACCGGAAAAGTAGAACGGAGAGTGGAAAAATTAAAACGGAGAACGGCGAGGGTGGCAAATTGTGATGATTTTCACTTCAATTTTCTACCATCATAAAAGCCAAAAGATAAAGGCACTTATGAGTAAAAAGTGATTTTTCCACATTTAATTTGTTTATTATTGAGATTTGTAAGTCAATAAATGGAAATGGCCTTGCGTTGCTATTGTTTTACGTGCTTTCAGCCACTTGACATCGTATTCAGTATTCCATATCAATTGGTGGAGTAGCATAAATTTAGTTTTTCGATTTTCAGCCTTTCAACTGTACATTCATATGAACTAAACGTGTATGCATTTAATACTGCGTGCTGCCTATAAATAAATATGCAATCAAATCTATAGACACAAATCAAGAGAGAGAGAGAGAGAGAGAGAGAGAGAGAGAGAGAGAGAGAGAGAGG
>GL501518.1:1899947-1913876 GCA_000149185.1 Mayetiola destructor
GAGAGAGAGAGAGAGAGAAGGGCATGGCGTTTCAGTTGAGCCAACAATGTGAACAATATTGAATTAAGAATTGGATTCGAATTGAATTGACGCTCAAATCGCTAAAACAACAACAACATAAATTAAACGAACAATATCGAACAATTGGTTGAACCAGGCCAATCAATCAGTAAAATATGCGTTGTGCGTGCTCTTTATGATAAAGTATATATGCTTATGAGGCATTCAACGTTGTGGGCCCTAAACATCGAATGAACGCCATACCTCGTGTGCTCATTGCTCATAATACTGGAACTTGTGCTGTATAGTGAGTGATGAGTGGTAAGTGCTAAGCATTCAACTATTATTAGAATCTAGATTGAATGAATTCAACTCGATCGGAACTTCAAATCGAATAAATGTTTGTTTGTCATTTCGTTGATTTTTCCCATCTTCCCCTTTTTGCTGGATTGTGGTGCATATATGTTCATATGTGTGTATGTGTGTGTGTATGTTTGTTTGTTTGCTGTCAACGAAAAGATTGTGGGTAAACAAGCGCTTATAAACTAATCAATACAAGAAAGCTAATTGTTAATTTGCGTATCAAATGGCAATCAATCGATTTGACGAGAGGGTATTTAGGCTTTAATGGTGATGGAAAATCATTTGCTGAATGGGAAATATTAAAATGGGGTTTTTTGTTGAATGGAAAAAAAAAATTGATTTAATCAATTAAATTTGTCATATTGGTTTATTGATCGGACAAATGTTGGACATCATTAAAACGAATTCAAATTGATCAAACATGAATTACTCATACTTTTAGTCTTCTTTTATTTTTCAAGTTTTGCCCTTATTTTGCAGCATAATCCATACATGCACAGTGTATACTGTATGTAGCATGTTCAATTTTCAGATATGAAAAAAGTATGCTCAGAACATGAGACACCCCAGACAAGAAAAATAAAGAGATATGTAGAAGAGAATGAGTAAAAATTGGTTTCAATTCCATTTTTTATTTATAAGGAGATGTTATCTAACTCCAGGTTCTGATTGATCACATCACCAGCTGTTGGAGTGTTATAATATTTCAGTATTGAAGAATTATTCCAATTTAGGAATCGATAACATTCCGGGTAAATTTTCATAGCAATTTTACCATTTGTTTTCCGCCAAGATACTAAACGACAAATCATTGAAACGTCGACAATATAAGATAGTATGCGGATTTACTACACAGTTTCTTTTTATTTGTTATATATTATGGTATCAAAATCCAATGCCATTGTTATATTTTTGCTATTATAATGAGAATCTTATATTTTAGATTGTCGCATGCATGAATGTTGTTCAATGTTCATTGAAACATGGTGCATCGTGCAAACATGGTGCATCACTTACGTGTGTGTCTGTGTGTGTATGAATAAATTTAACGAAAAAAGTTTATTCTAATTTTTTGGCATTTATTTATGACTTTTGCTTTGGTTGCTTGATCTCGACAACAAAAGCTCAATATAATTGAAGAAAATCCACTTAAATGGTTTTGCTTTAAGGCAATCACTTCATAAAATAGATGGCAGGAGGACAGCATGCTGTGAAACTAAAACATTTTCATTTAGCTTATATTATGTATTTATACTCGAAAAAACGAAAATATAACGCAATCATTGTTTGCAATTCACAACAAAGCGCATCAACATGAAAAAATTACATTCGCTTAAATGAACAGCACACAATACAAGTAAAATCTGTGGAGCGATGCAACGATAATAATTTATTCGCTTTTCAATTTCAATATTACTGCGATGAATACGGGAAGGAGCTGCCGTTTTCATTGAATTGATTGAAACTAGCACAAAATGTCAATTTAAAATTTGCATCGGTGGAATGCATAAACTAAACACAAAATTACAGATCAACCTACAAAAAATGAAGTGAATAAAAAATGCACGCAAATATAGACACCAAACATAAGTGTATGAGCCATGTGAAAGTCTAGAAAAACCTCAAATGGAAAACGAAGAAATCAAAGAATCAGAGAAAATTCCCAACAACATCAAATGAACATGCTGAACAAATGAAGATTTGCCGACACAAACAAAAATACGCACAAGCAAAAGAGTGAATGGGTTTGTCTGCAGCTGCAGCACCAAACTCATACAGATTGAGAGTAATTGGGTGTTGGGTGTATGTGTTTATGTTTGAAAAAGAGAACAAGATAAAAAAAATTCCCAAAAAAAAAACGTAGCGAATGTGTTTAAAATTCAACTCTAGAGATTTTCACTGACACACCAAATTAAATCGATTTATCAACCTTCAGCTTTGTGACATTTCAAAATGTCTACTTCTTGCATAGAAAATGAATCAAGAATTTAAAATGGAACGAAAATGTTTGATGAAATGAATGGGAAAAAAAAACGAGTAAACGATCGGAATTCGGTTTTTACCGAATTCAATAAACTGTTACTGAAGGACCCAAATTACATCTTTTTCTGTATTCTATCAGCCATAACAGAGAAATCCTTTGATTTGAATTTGGTGTAGGTATATTTTTATTTAGTGAACTGGCAGAGAATGGCTTTTTATTTTGTGGTTGATTTCATATATAGATGCAAGCGATATAAGGTGACAAGAGAACGTATCGTTCATATACATAAATATATTGTGAATAACCAAGTGTATTATTCATCAACAACAACACCATGAAAAATCATATCTTCAATATGATATTCAACTAAACGAAATCAAATTAATTAAAAGCAAAAATATACTAAATACCTGCGGTGCAAAGCAACAAACCTTCCGGAAGGTTGTCTCAATACAAAACTAAAACGGGTATACTTATGGTAAGGGATCGAAAAAGATTGGCTTTTGAAAGAAAAATCGGTTTGAAAAACTCATCTGAAACAAACTTTTGCTCATGTTCGTAATTTAGATATTATTCCCTATACGGTAAGCAAACATTTTCAATGAAATAAATCATGGATTCACGCTATACTTTTATTGTGACGCAAACATACAAATGATGTCGATATGCAAATCAGCAAAAATTCATTCTTTTGTATTTTGTATCGCTTCGTTGCGAATATTGTATGATAAATTGAATAATGTTGCACATGAACTGACAACAAAGCTCATTCGTATAATACAAATATATAAATGTGATAAAAAAATAATAATAATAATCGGAAAAATGGAAACTTATTAAGATTAATATCCATTTTTCCGTTCGTGTATCGTAAAACTGAAGAAGAAATTTATAATTCCAATCAGCTGTGGAGGATGATGCACTTTACTGTTTAGTATGCACTGATTAATAATTCTACTAATTTCATTTAAAAGATAAAAATACATTCATCGTAATTCGTTGAGTTTTATAATTTTTGTTGAAGAATCTTTTTCCTGCACCGACGATAAATGTGATACTTTCAGGGGAATACATGAACTACGAAATATTCGACACCGAATCAAGGAAAAACCATTTCGTATGTATTCGATATTGAATGCTCAAACACTTGTCTGTGCAACTGTCAGATAAAGTATCGAATTTCCGTTAGCATATCGGATATGTTGCGTTCAATTCTATTGGATATGTAATATGTATTATGTATGTATCAAATTGAAATGGCATAGATTTATTATATGTATATACGATACACGATGAAGTTAAATCTGATTTGGGCGATAAGGAATAGGAGGATGACTACTTTCACCTTTAATTGGCAATTATTTTTAAGTTTAAGCAATAAAAATGCAGAACGGATGAAGTCGCGTGTAATAAATGCTCATTCATGTACAAATGTAATATGAAAAAGAGGGTCAAATATGACAAATGTTCGAATTTCTTATATAAATCGATTCAATGTTCAGTGTATTTTCCGATATATCGAATAAGATAAACCAAACAAAAAAATAAATGAAACCACCCAAATAGAAATTCAAAAATATCCGGAATGGGAAAATCAATAAAAAAAAAAAAAAATATCGTGTCAAAGAGGAATTATGTTTGCCATCAGTAGCAAATGGAAATTGAATGTAATATGTCATGATTTATTTGATTCTATTCGTAGTTTATCGGAGATATACAAAATATACATAAAACACCACCAAATGGAAAAGATAAAGAATGCTCAAGAAAAAAAAAATTCGAATTCTTATTATTGCCGAGCTTTTCAAAAACAGCTTATAAAACTACTGAATCTGGCCGACTAATCAAATCCGAATAACTAAAGAGCTTCTTAAAATGGCAAAAAATCCACATCACATCCGAATGGAATCCGAGTTCAAAGCTCAAAAATCAAATTGGCATGAAGTGAAATGGTTTATGAAACATTCGATATTGATTGTGAGCTGTTGATTTAGCCCGACAGACGGAGCATTGTGGCTGACGAACAATGAACATATACAAAACGAATTTATTTCGGTATTGTAGCTCTTTGTCACTTTCAAAATGCTAAAAATAAAAAAGGGAAGGAAGAGACAAAAAAAAACAACGAAAAAACCCAGAATCAAAATAACAACACGTTTCCATTCCTTGCATTTTCACAATAAACAATGTAAACATTCAACTGATTTACCAGCAATAGAACACATCTAACAGAAGTCTGTGTGATGCGGTGGTGCGTCTATTTACCTAGGGCGGTTTTCCTTTCAATTCCCATTGTTTGTCATATGCTTTTAAGATTCCATGTGATTTCAATTTGTTACATCGTCAAATGGATCTCATCAATCTAAATAAATTTTGAAATCCATGAATTCGAATCGAAATGTGAGCTACAGTGAACTCGTTTGAAATATTTCGTTGCCTGTCAACGACAATTATACAACATAAACAATGGAATTTCCTTTCTCAGATGTCGATGTCGGTTGCTAAATGTTACCACCCTTGAGATGAATGAACGATTCAATGCGTGCTTTTCTCTCTCTCTTCCTATTTTCGATTTTTTTTCAATTCGATGTTCAGATCTATAAATAGCCAGCGACCCAAGCGCGCAATTTTAGCATTAGCGCATGATTGGAGTGTAGTTAAATCGATGGGGAAAATGATTCACTTTGAAAATGAAATGTTTACCAACTAGCATTGATGTCGAACAATCGATTGAACCATTCAACGCTATTCAACCATCAATCGTTTTAGTCTGGAATTGCATTTTACATTTATATTTTATGTTTTATGTATTTTTATTTTATAAATTTAATCTAATCTTGTGCTGGTTTTCTTACATTTATTCATTGTTGAAACATTTTTTTTCTAGTTTTAAATCGTATTGTTCATTGTTCAGTGTTCGGTGTTTACTTAAGTTGATTGGGCATTCGTGGCGAATATGAAACGGAGAACGGCAAAAGTGGCGAATGTTAAACATCGAAGAACAAAAATAACAACAACAGCAACCGAATAGAAGAATCAAAAAAAAAAAATAAGGAAGCGAACGAAAAGAGATTTTGTCGAAAAGAGATGAAAAACCAGAATTTATTATTTAGTTCGGTGTTTCAGTGAATTTTTGCATAGCGCGTGTAACCTTCGTATATGCATTTCTTTATTGAGCAGCAAAAAATATAATATTTTCCAATTTAATAGTTGTTTGTCCATTCACACATTTTTCATAGTCCGGTTGTTCCCTTTTTCATTTTCGTTTTCATTTTCGTTATCGATGCAACGGTCGTTTTCTTTATTCTTTATATAATGGAACGTGTGTGTGCGAGTGAGTGCATTTCCAATTTTCCTGTTCGTGAACAAAATAAATTGGTTCGGTCAATTTGATTGGTGAACATAGTTTATTTGTTCTTATCCTTTTTCCATTCCCTTTTTCTTGCCTCTTCTTTTGAAATTTATTTTTCTTTTCTTTTCTTTTTATTTTATTCTTTTCGTTTTTGTTTTCGACACAACATTTCGATGGGCCAACGAACCTATGGCCCGAATAATATGTTTTACTTCTCCACACGACCAAGCTTGAATAGAAGTGAAAACTATGATTAAAATTTAAGTCACATAAATATGGTCATCTGGCTGCATATAAATGATAAACATATGTTTGTGATGCAAGGACTATGTTCCAAAGTTTTACTTACGTAGAGAAATCGACAAATGAATTCACACATTAACAAAATCAACAATTTTTACACCACATTGAAAATAATAATGAACGAATAATTAGACTGGCCACTGGCCACTGGCCACTAAATCTCGTATTCATCGTTGTGTGTTTCAGTTTCTATTAGTTCATTTCTGACGATTTCATTCCCTTTCTTTATACATTATACCAAATAATAACGTCATATGATTGAAATAAATGGAAAAAAATATGATTTTGTCGCCAAAGTTTTGCATCATCAATATAGCAAATATTGCCAGTATGTGGAGTGTGGATTGTGAATAACTCAAAGACACGAAAATTTTCTTTCAAACAAAATAAAAACAAAATCAATCATCCAGTCATCCACACACAAAGATTGAACATTGAACTCGAAAATTGTGCTATCTAGCACTGTGGCATTTATAGCGGAAAAGCACAAATGGACCATAAAAATGCTTTAAAAAATTTTTCATAACAATATTTGTACTTGTTCATTTGTGTGAAACGTTAATACTGCATACGTTGAAACCAAGTTTTTGGGTTGATATGGCTTTTAATGTTAAGATTTGTTTTTCATCATTTTCATTGCATCGTTGTTCCTATCTCATTGCTTCGCTTCGCTGGCTTTTGTCATTTGAGCTTGTGGCTGATGTTGCTGCTACTATTCTCATATTTGCCTTTTATTTTGCGTTTTTGGTTGTTTCTGGTCTCTTTTATTTTTTCATTCTTTCAATATAACAACACTTAATATTACGTGTGTTGATTCAATTGTTTCTTTGTGTCTGTGATGGCAGGATTCTTTCATCTACCGTTTCTTGTTATAGAAGCATTAAGCAGCGTTCGGTGCTACACTGCCTAATATTTGTTGTTTTATATTTTTATTTTTTTCTATCTCTTTATTGCCGTTTGTTGTTGTCGATGTTGATATGGATGTCGATGCCGATACCGATGTCGTATTGCTATTGCCATTACCGTTCTTGATGTCATAATAGCTTGTTGTTGTGATTCTATTTCTTTCATTTGGCGTTTGTATCAGGCTGTTTCTGGTTCTAAATGTAATTTTATTTAACGCCTTTTTTTTTATCGCATCGTTCGCCGCTATCCATTTTTGTTGTAACACAAGCTCAATGAACCATTTGTGATCAACCAATGCAAACGATGTGTACAGAAAAGAGAAACAAGAAACAAGAAGAAGAAGAATAATAATAATAAAATAATAATATGATGGGAAATGTAACGCAGAAAATACACTTTTTTGATGTTTTTCGATTGTTTTGTATTACCTCAATTGTTGTGAATAAGCGACGTTCATTCATGATTCAGATTTCGGAGATTGAATGCAGTTCAAACAGTTTTGAATGCGATGAAGAAAAAAAAAAGATCGTGTAAACTGTACACGGTACACCAGATTCAGAACCTTCCAAGATGTGAATGTGTGTCCGTGTGTAAATCACCTGACTATTTCGTATATTTTCGTGTGTAATGTGTAATGTGTAATGTTGAGTGTTGTCGCTGGCAAGTCGTACATTGTTATTATGAAAATTGCCTGTAATTTCCTCTTATCACACTTTAACGATTGAACGAATGAGGAAATTTTTCATTTCACATGAGCTGCACATACAAACACTGTTTGAATTTCATTCCATTTGCTGTCGTTGTCGTTACGGATAACGTTGATGACAAATAGAGAAAAAATCTCACAAAATTTCAGTGTATTTAGTTTGTAAACGGGTCTGACCTCCAACAGGAAAAAGGAGTTCTTAAGAGCGATATGATGATATGTGGGCATTATGATATATAAGGAATGAGCAATTCTTCTCCCTTTTTTCCATGCGGTTAATTCGAAACTTTCTCAACAGCTCTAACTTAAACAGTTTATTTTTATTTCTTTCTTTTTCTGTTCATTTGAGTGACTATTGACTATTATTAGCATTTGTTTGAGATTTTTTTTTTTCTTCTCATATATCCGTATGGTATCAAAGATTAGCGTGTCTTGACTTAACGAAATGTGAGGTAATCACGTTGTTCTTCTGTATGAATTTCCTCTGGCTGATACAACATTATGTACACTGTACACTTTACACTTGTACGCTAGCTTTGTTGAAATTGAGTAAGAATAACATCTAATATACATATAATACCGTTTATTTGGGTTATGTAAAATGTGAAATGTTAATATGAGCCGAGCAACGTATAACGTATACATATATTGAACATATTTCATGTATTTTTTCATCAAATTAACAGTCTATAAGTATGATTCCTTCCAATTATGGATGCTTCAGTTCATTATCTTTATGATATCAAAGACGATTTTGAATGAATCAATCCACCTTCGTTTCCAACAATTACATTCATGAAAGTACACTCTTCACATACATGCACAGCCGATAGGCAAACGAACAGCATTCGAAGCACACATTCAATCGTGTTTCATGATAGCAATATATGTATAGATTCGTTGCTAAGAGCTTTCCATTGATGTAAGCACACAAATAATATGTCATAAAAAATGCAAATAAAACGTTATTGATATTGAAAATTTTATGCAATTCAAAGAAAATGAGATTTTTACAAATAAAGAACATAATCATTTCATTCAGTGCTTGCAGCTATTGTTTGCAATTGTTCAATGCAAGCGTTAACGATGTCACTTAAAATTGTTTTTAAAAGAACAGGGGTATGAAATGAATGAGAAATGATAGTACATAGGAAATGGATGGATACTGGATACGTATTAGGAAGACTGTGAAGTGAATGCATAAATGGAAAAAAATAAAAAAATAAAAAAATCTGAAAAACAATAACACACAAATGACGAAGGCAATGACAACGACAACAACAGTCATACATTTGCTTTGTGCCCACCAAATGTTGATCTCGTCGTCGTCGTATTGTCATATGTACATCGTGATGGAATAGACATGACGTTTCACAAACAATGGATCATTTAAATGATTCACATATATGAAAGCGTAAAACAATTATGATTCGCAATTCGCGATGGGTCACGCTAATTACAAGAGGATTTGAATTATTTGATTTTGTGCCAATTATATTATACGGCGATGGCATTGAAAATAATTTTCAACGGGCATTTAATACATATACAGGGTGATCAGTAATCAGCATCCACATGATTCGTTTAGGTGAAGCATTTTTATAATTTGCTGAAATTTTTTGTTTTTTTGATTTTTGATATCAATGATTTTTCAAATCAATTGTAGATCGTGGTTATATATTCTGTCTACTTCATTGTAAATTATCAATTTGAATGGAATATTTGAAATAATGTTTTCTAGCTGCAACTAGCAAAACCATTCCATATTTGGATAAGTTTGTGTTGCTGTCGCTGTCGTAAACGTTGAACACAATTCTGTTTCACTTTTTTTTTCTTCATTTAATTTTTGTCGTTGCTTTATAATCTGGCTAACTTTCATTGTTATGACTTCATTTTCAAAATTGCGAATAGCAAATACTCGGATAGTTGAATCTTGACGATGAAAATCTTATTCGCATTTTGCATTTTACATTTTGCATTGGTATATCTTTTGTATGGAATGTTTCACACTTCAAAAATGTTGTACCATTTGAATGGTTTTAATAGCACTTGTAACATCTCTTATCAACGACATGACTTAATTGAGAGAATGGTCCAAACGCAATGGCAACGGCAAAGACATTTTGGTTAGTTCCAAGTGGAATAAATTACAGAAATTAGGTAAATGGTTGTTATAAATGTGTGCGTCTTGAAAATTGTATATTATGAAATATTTTTTTGAATGCTGAGCAATGGGCATTGAGTACTCTGCGGCAATGGCATAACTTTCACTATCTCTATCCCTATCTCTTCGGTAATGTAATTCTCTCAATTGGATAATTTAATTTTCTCAAAGAATTGTTACCGCAACATATGATCTGGTTTTGAACTTTTCGTTTATTTTTTACCGTTCTCATCGATTTTCGTTGTTGTTTGTTTCTTTAATGCGCAAGATAAGATTATTATGGTTCTCTTACACAGATTAAATTATAATTTTTCGATGAAAAATAAATTAATTCACTTTGCGAACGAATCGATTTTGTGAATGAAAGCGAACCACAAAAAGCTGATTAGACACATGACAAAATGGTGCATGCTATAACAGCCTTCATACTTCATAGTTTGCATCTATACGGCGGTTAAAGTATGTGATTGTTGAGTGATGATGATGGTGCAGACCGTGCATATCATAAAATTTCGTTGAAAGTTCATCTGTCGAGATTCTGAAGGAAAGAATGGAACATTTTCAGTGATAGCCAAACTGATTTCATTTAAGATACACGTATGAGAAGAGGAGGAAAAAAAACAACAGAGAATAAATTCACTTTTCAATTCGGTTTCACTTCAGAATTTGAACTATTTTCCGTTTATAAAACATTGTGTTGGACATAGATTCATGTGGATAGCTTCATTTTTATTTATCGATTGGTGTGTGATGGCATATCTGCATTAGTTTTTATGCATACAAAAATGATACGGAAAAAAAAAGAGTGCAGCGGAAACGGAAATCAATCGTCTCGAGTTGATCTCTCATCTTTCATCATACCTGACTATTTGTTAGGTTGATTTTTCTTCTATACTTTATTCGATTTTTATTTTTTTTTTTTTTTCATTTTGAATCACAAGTTTTGCACATTTATGTATATTTTACTTCTGGGAACATAAATGTGACGGAACACCAAATTTTCAATTTTATTTTTGTTTTGTTCATTTTTCCATTCAATTTAAAGTGGTGACGACACTCAATGATATATTGAATTTGATCCAATTGATATTGAGTGGGATGCTTTTGCAAAGTAGATTCGTTTAATTTTCATAAGACCGGCGATGACAAGAGAGAAAATAAATGGAGTGTATACAAGTGTACAATCGCATTGAAGTGTTTGAATGTGGATGTGAGAATAATTGTCATCTTTCGTTTCTGTTAACGTGTCAAAATAAATATAAATATAACGAACATTTGTCCAGGGAATGGAATTTCAGAAATATTTTCTCGAATAGTCATCATCGATTTCAATATAATTTCCTGTACTATATAGTAAGTATGGATTGCATGACATGGCGCAACGAATGATGACTGAATGGCTGTAATATTGATAGACTGATGTACTTTTTACTTTAAAACTTTCATAAGAGACCAACCATCGAATCAAACATGCTTGATTTCCGTTATTCACCTTCCATCAATTTGAGATTTATATATATATATATATATTTGTTTCATCTATTATCAGTGGCTAACGATGCACAAATAAATATTATATTTTAGCGGGAGTTCCTCTCCCCCTCTCTCTCTCTCTTCTTTTTTTGTTGTTGTTGGTCTCTCATCAAATATTCAATTGAACAAAAAATTTATAATGGCAGCAGCAGCAGCCCTTTTATTTTGATTCACATCGAAGGGATGATTGTACAGAAAATACAAAAAAATTTATAATGGCAGCAGCAGCAGCCCTTTTATTTTGATTCACATCGAAGGGATGATTGTACAGAAAATACAAAAAAAAAATGTATCAGAAATGTTGTAAATGAAGAATGAAAAGAAAGAAGGAAGAAGCAAAAAATGAAATCCCGATTCAGCCAAAAGCGAAAAAAAAAGAAGAAACAAAAAATAAATAGGGAAAGAAATGAAACATTATAATATGTTATATGCATGTACATATACATATTATCTTGGAAAATCACACATGCAATATGAATCGAACCATTAGACATTAACCGAGGCAATCGAATCAAGTTAAATGAAATTGGTTTTGATATCCGACAATTAGTTTCAGTGATTCGTTTCCTTTTTCTAGTGACTATTGAATTGAAATGCATTCAATGATTTAATTAAATTGCTATTTCTAACCATCAGTTTATATGCCACAGTCTTTTAGCATTGGCCCAGTTTTGGAGCGTGGGCGATGGTTCATCTTCACAAAATGCAATCAAAATCGCAATCGAAATCGCAATCGCATGTATATGCATAAATGTACTTATACATATTGGCGCAGCATAATGGATGACTAATGGCTATAGACGATAGACGATAAACTAGATACATGCGGCGACTTATATTCAATCACCATGCTCCTTCATGCACCATACTACATCCCATTTAACTATAAACCAGTTGTTTATGGTTTATGGATTCAATATGTATCCGGTTGATTGTGTTAGTTTTGACTCTTAATTGTGTATGTGTAACTGTTTGTTACTATATCAAAAGGATGTGACTCGCATTCAATGTGCAATACATTGCTTTTTATATTGCCAGACAGACAAAGCAAATGCAATTCTATAAAGCAACACCGTTCGATGTGTGATATGTGTTATACATGCATGCATGCTTTGTTCATGTTCTCGGTTTGCGATTTTTCAATTTCGTCTCAATTTTTGTTCCACTTTTTTCTTTTAGACCGCACGGTCTCCTTCTCTTTGTGTTCAACAAAACGAGTACGGTTGAACTTATTTCTCCGCGCATATCTATCTCATCGTTGTTGGTACTGAATTTAAAATTTAAATTGTTGAAGGCGAATGTTTGGTCTGATCATTGTCGCTAAAAAAAAAATACGAAAAGCTTAGATTCACAAAGGAATGGTTCATTGAATATTGAGCGGTATCAGATATCAGCTATCAGTTTGTGTGTGTGTGTGTTTCTTTCTTTTTATTATTTTTTTTTCTCGTTCAAATTCATTCAGCGTTCGTTCTTATGAGGTGACTTTTTTTTATTTGGTTTGTGCCTTTTCTCATTTGCTTATATGCATTTCTTAGGCACTCATGCATCATGAAATTCACACGACAATACATCGTTTCTATTGAACAAAAGGAAGCATTTTGGCTTTGTATTTCAGTAGCTAGGTTGGTAGTTGCAAACATACAATGATTTATGTTTTCCTGCTTGCCTACCAGCCATGTTCGAATGTTTAAATGAAAATACGCTGCTTGCTGCTCATTTCGTTTGTTTTCATTTTCATTTTCATTTGTTCATTTGTTCATTTGTTTGTAGATTCATGAGTTTTTCGTGCACATTTTGGGCGAACGTGCATTTGTCTTCAATTTTCTCTTTTATTCTTCTTCACTTCGTTCGACCTTTTGTTCTTCCTTCACCAAGGAAATGCTTTTTGGAAACAGAAGTAGCTGTTGCCATTCTTTTAAGTTCATATTATTTTTTTTTCAATAATATTGTTTGGAGCTTTTTCAAAATGAATAAAATTATCATTTCGTCAATGCTTATTCATTCAGACGCAGCACACAAAAAAATAATGGCACAAACAATCATTCCTGAATCCTCATGATTTCATGAATCCAAAAGCTTATATCGGTTAATCTTTTGAACGCGAACGCATGAAAATTCTGTAGAAATCCGATTTTCTTTGCATATTCCATTGTTCCGAAGCAAAGAAGAGAAAAAAAATGTTAACTCACTCGATCAAAAAATGTTAACTCTGTTTGGCTATAATTCGAAACTCATTTTATTCTTCAAGCTAATAACCAAAGTTCAGAGATCAATTTTTCACTGTTTTTTCATGTGCTTTTTGGCTTCTTAGTCTATGTTGGTAGTTTTGCTTGACTTGATTGTTTGATGGGCTTGTTTTACACATTGTATGAGACTATATGCTTCGTGCATTGGTAAATTATGCCGGTTGTATAGATAGAGCATTGTTAAAAAGTTGAAAGGATAAAACATCAATCAAAAGTTACTTGCTGTTCGGATAATAATACAATACACGTGTATATCTATATGACGAACACAATTTTGTTGCAATCAACGACTCGTCGATCGTCGTGTATTCGCACACACACACACACACACACACACACACACACACACACACACACACACACACACACACA
>GL501518.1:1919028-1965630 GCA_000149185.1 Mayetiola destructor
GAGAGAGAGAGAGAATATTATGCGTTATGTGTAATTTGAATGCATAACTGAGATTCGATTCACAGTAATGGTCTGTGTAACTGCTGCTTGCTTTTCATTCAATTCATTCTTCGGATTATTCTTCATTTTTCTCTCATCTATTCACTCTGTTTCCATTTATCTTGTCTTTTTTCCATTTCAATGTCGGATATTTGGTTACAAATCTCGAATTTCCATCTTCAAATTCATGTATAAGCTTTATGTTATGTCTGCAAACGTATGTATGTAGTATGTAAACGTTATTGAATTTGGTTTTATGCGCGCAACAAAATGTAATTCCATTTTATTTATTATTTTTTGGATCATAAATTCATGTTCGTAGTTTGCATAGTCAGAGAGCTCACACAAATCAAATTTTAGAGTCCAGTCTGTGAGTGAAAATGTGCTTTTCACATGTTTTACTGTTATTCGGCATCAAAATGAAGTTTCAATGTTGTTCCCTTTTCATCATCTGACTATGAGAGCAAAACACAGATATCTCTCAAAAGGAGAGAGAGTGAGAGAGAGAAATGTTGGATTTTAAAAACTTTTAATTTGATTGCCAATGTTGGCATCGACTTTGAACTCTCAAATATTAGGCCATGAGATATAAAATTAATAAAATAAATCATTTCACTCTTCAATAATTAATGCATTAAAAATAGAAAAAGGAAAATACATGTAATCATGGTATTTAAACGATGATGGAGTTGATACCTTCAATCTTCTCAAAATTAATGTTTTCCTTCATTTTCAAATGCATTCCGGCTGAGTCTGAACTATATACTGAGTCCTTTTTTTATCACATCAACATTTTCTCAGACATATTGACGATAATGATTGATTTAATATTAAATATATTAAGCCAGTGTGACATGTTCTGTTGCATTAAATTCATTTTCTGGTTTTTATTGGTCTGAATGACTTCAGTAGTAGAAGATTGAGATGTGTGGAGTCAGTAATATTGATTCAAAATAGAAACTGAAACTATTGAAAAAAATTGAAAACGAAAAAACAACAACACTCGACAAACAGGTCAAAGAATGGAGTGGTGCGTGACGAGCGATAAGCCAATCTTCTGTTGCCTCTACCCCTACCTTTGCCCGTTTATTCGATTCAAATCGAATCGAATTGCCCAAGAAGGCCCATGTGGATGTGTTGGGCGAAATCTGGAAGCGTTTTGGGATACAATATAAATTTTTTCTTTAGTTATAATATTTCTTCTCGTGTTTGATACGCGCTGTTAGCTTATTTTCGAATGAATCTTCCGTTGGCGTAACAGGAAAAAACAAATCAATTGGAATATTATCGTCTTCACGACATTCATGAATATGAACTCATTTACGGAATGTACGAAAAATGCATTCATAGCTTTGATGATAATCACAATTTTGATGACGTCTGAAAGCATATTTTTCAATTTTTCAATTTTTCCGTTTTGTGAAATTTTATTTGAAACGAACATGTGATTAAATTGTTTTGTAGCCCTATGCCATTATAAGTGTAAATCGAATTTCTCCTGTATACCTATTTAAAATAGACGATAAACCAAATTGGAGAATGATGTATTGGTACGCCTTTATAGCCAATACAAATGACTACGATTTTAAATGCGCTCACACATATAACAAACAACAATCATAGAAATAATGATGATATAAAAAACTTATTGACAATAGCACAATAAAATAAGTTCTCAAATCGAATTGAATCGAATCGAATTGAATTGAATTGAATTGAGCATTGAACACTGAAATGGATCGAGAGTGACCATTCGCAATTCAAACCAAATCGCTATTTTATATTTTTATCGTCCTGAATGTTTATGGAATTTATCACCAAAAATGAAATAGACACATGCCCATTAACCTATTAATTTTTTAATGACTGGAATCGAAATCATTGTGATGTAAATTCTTTATAATAGTATAGTTTTTGTAATAACATTCATAAAATATTACAGATTGGCAAATGGCGACCATTGTGAACTTTGCAAATGGACGATGAGCGCTTTCACATACAAATCAATCATATTATTATTTAATAAATTTGATGTTAAATTGCGATAATTGACTTGTTGTTGTTGTTCCTTTTTTATTTTATTCATTTCTATTCATTTATTCATTCTCATTTCAATTTGACCTGAATTTGTAGTTCGTATTGTTCCGGAATTTTCGATTCTATTGTGCGTATAATCTGTGGTACCGATTGTTGTTAAAAACTGAACCAAAATTTTCTCAAAAATTGATGAATCGAAAAAAGTCTAATATTTTTGGAGAAATGTTGAACGTGGAGCAAAAAACGCCTTTTAATACATGGAATTTATACACAAAATTTTAATAACTGTAATTATTATTATTATTTTTCTGTTGGGAATTTGAATATGTACTTTTTTGTGTGGAACTTGGTGATGAATGCAACCACCGTTGTGTACAATTTGCGGAATAAATAAACATAATGGCATTTAATGAAATTTATTATTGACACTGGTTGAAATATTTGGTTGAATGCTACATTCACTTGCAATGTGTGACCAAATTATTTGCTTTCCACATTTTATGTTTAACGATATTTTTCTCAATCGAAATTATGTTATTGATGTATTCTTTTTTCTTTTTTTTGTGACAATTTGCATCGAGAAAAAAAATTCACCACAATGTTTCGGGTTTGAAATTGTAAATAACAATAATTCGTGAATGATAAATTCCTAATTTAAACTACAAAAAATTATTTACGAATTCATATTTATATTTTGAATTCAGAATAAAAGGAAATCGTCCCGAGTCCCAATAATTTTCCACATTTTCAATCAGAACAATGGCATTGTTAATTATTTCCATATTTCATAAATATTGAAGCCGATTTGGTTTGGACAAAGAATGCCAAACAATTATTATTACATGTACAACACTGATTTAATCAGAATCATAAGATTGGAACAATTGCTGACCCGAAAGCCAATCGAAAATCCATCAAAATGCCTACAAATTTTTAATCAAAATTTTCAATCGCATCGGAAATATTCGTGTTCGCTTTTGCGTTTCGCTTTTGTGTTAGCTTTTCAACTGACAGCACCGTGATCCGTGATGCATTGAAGGCCACTTCAGAGGCCTCAGTGTCGTTATACACATTGAGACGCAGATTATTCAAATGACATTTATCAAAATAATTAGTTTTTTTTTTTTTTTAATTTACAGTTGGTGTTTGGCTGTTGGTCTTTGAATGTTGAAGCGAACTCAGACCGCAAAAGAAATAGTCACAGATCACCAAAAAAAAAAAAAAAAATATAAAGCATTCTACTAAAGAACATTCAGAGCGGAAAGTATAACTCAATAATTATTGACGGCGTCTTCATATACGGAAACATTTCAATACATTGAAAGCTCTCAGCGAGATCAGTATAACACATGGTAAAGCAATTTGCATTTTATTTGACAACTATCAAATGCCATTAAATCAGTATCGAATATTGCGTGTTAACGTTGCATTAAAGAGACTGGAAATGAAAGATTTGAGAAATATTTTTCAACATAAAATTAAATCAAATTCAAAACGCCGGCTGTTTCAAATCGAATAAGTTGATCTCGGTCCCGGATGAATGGATTCGTGATAAAATTATAAACAATATTCAATACTGATTTAATGACATTTGACAGTTGTGAAGAACAATGCAAACTGTTATATCATGTGTGATATTTATCTCGGTTCAATTTTACTCTTTTGAGCCGAAACGAAATCATACCAATTCTTCTGTATTTGGGATATTTGGCATTCAATTGAGAGTGAAACACTTATTTATTATGCCAAATCTTGGAATAAAATGTTCTGTTGTTAAATTGTGCAACAAATAGTTTTTATGAATCGGCCATTAAAGAACTTAGCCATTTAAGAAATTACGAACACCATAAAACCGTGAATGAATTGCCGCTATATTCTGTATAAGTTTAGCACACCAATAACCAAGTTGAATAGATTTGCCATTTCATCGTTGGTAAATTATTTTTTGCCTGTGTACTCATCAACTTCGTGTTTTTAATTAGAAATATAATTTACGACGAAACTTTGTTACATCTTTATATTGGCATATTTCAAAGTACAGTAAAGTCTCTACAAAAGGACCACTCTCTAAAAGGACCATTTCTCATTTGTGGACCAATATGCCAGCAACCAAAATGGTCCTTTTAGAGGAACTTTACTGTATATAAGTATTTTGGTTACTGTTCTCTCTATAGAGCGTATATGTGTATGCCCGTTGTCCGTCTGAAGCGATTCATAATAATAATGGAATGCAACTAAATATATGTTATTATCAAATAAAAAGTCGCAAATGCATTTTAATTTCAATGAAATGGCAATTGTACAATTTGGGGCCTATTCTTTCTCGTCTCTTGATGAGTTTCCAAAAATCAATAGCTGATATTCAATTTAATGAGCCTTATGACTCACTTTAATTTAATTGTATATTTGAAATGGTATTTTCATAATAAATAATTTTTTTCTTTTCATTCTATCGTTTCAGGTAAGTTTTCATTGAATTCTACATTTCAATTATCTGGCGATAATGAAACTGCAACTATCCGATTCCATTGGAACTTAAATTTGGTCAGTTTGGTGAGTTTAGCCCACGCGTCCGAAATATTGTTTGAAACACCTAGAAAAAGCTTATTTCTGGAAATGTACATAAATAATTAATATTAATATTAATCGAACAGTGAACTAAAATATTGAATCGAAGCCAATAGAAAATCGTCATTTTCGGAGAACAAACTTAAAATCACCATTATCAATTTGCTCAAATTCAAAAGAAGAAAAAGAAAAACATATTTCATTTCACAGGAGACATCTCTTCAGTGTTCCTTATTGTGTTGAACATCAAACATACAATCAAATCACTCGAAACATATCGATTATATCGCACTCGAACTCACATACTCCCAGAGCTAAACAGTCTTGCGATTTATATATTCTGTTCAAGATGAACGACAGATTGAATACAAACTGAATAAACAATAATCTGAAACAAATGGGAAAAGGGGAGAAATGCGGGAAACAGAAAAAAAAAGCGAAAAAAGACAAGCGAGAAAACATTCTAAATTTTATGCGAAAAAGAAAAAATCGGAACAACTCCAAACTGATGGAAATTGTGGAGAAACGGGAATTTAATGCAGGCAAATAAGCGTATCTAATGACTGCCATTTATATCAGTCAATCTGAAAATAAATTTCCATAATTTTTTTTTTTGGTTTTATCATCATTTACTGTGACGAATTATTATGAATATGGATTTTTTCCCTCATTTTCGAGAAAGAAAAAAAACTTTGCATGGGGAAAGTACGGAATTATTATTTTTGGATGTGAATAATGTTTGAATTGTAATCAACCGTTCACAATCGTTCGTCAGAGAAATGATGATACATCCAAAAATTTGCTGAAAACGACAATTTGTGAAATACAGAGAACATAAAATTTGATTAAGCGATGCATGAATAGTGGTCGCAAGATAAAAGTTGAAAGACAAAATAAAATAACTTGATATGTAGAATGGCACATATTGATAATAATCATAGATGACCCGATGCATTCAATTCGATATTGTGCCAATTTCAAAAAACGTCGATTCTCGTGCCGATTGTAATTTGAGACAAGAATTAAACATAATTTAATAAGAAAAACATCATTTTGACAGCAAGCTATTCAAGTCAAAATCCACACATCCGCTACCACTACGTGCTTATATTTGATGAAATTCTAATTGTCTATCGTAATTGAGAATGACGTGAGATAAATTTGAAGCAAAAAAAAAAAGCCTAAGATTCAAACAATAGATAAGTTCGATAAAATGTAGACACCAAAAAAAAAACCGTCCAAAAACGAATTGAAAAACAAAGTATTATCTTGAATCATGTGCAGACTTTACAATATTGCTTTCCAGCTACGTCCTACTATAGTTATTTGTTGCGACCGACCATCTATTATCTATATCTTTTATAATGCAACGAAACAAAGAAGCAAAAAAAAAAAAAATGAAAAAAGGAAAAGAACACGAAGAAATTGAAAAAAACAACAACACAATACCATGGGCACACAGGGGTACTAAATAAATTGATATTTTTCTCATTCTAGCCTCACCATATTTAACTCCGCATATTGTATACTTAAGTATGGTGAATCTCGAGTCACGACTTTACTATATATTTAGAAAATTTTATCCATTTTGGTGTGATGCCCTTTATCTATTGCTTTTTATCTGGGACTCAATTGGAATTCGTTGTGATTACACACTGGCCATTGTGTAAATATGAGACAACAATGTAATTGCACAGATTCCATTCTATAAGTAACCAAAGAATAATATAAAAAAGAATCAGAACACGTTTATAAGTTGGAAAATCCCGGTATTATTATCAAGAACTAATGCAACGGCATTCATTCGGAACAATGGAGAGAGAAAAATGAGGATGAATAAGGATTTTGTATATATACATACATATTTTTTTTTTCTCAATTCAAATGAACTGGATCTGGAGGGATGACACCGAAATATAAAATGAAAACAAAAACACAACAATTAAATAAATCTATCTTTCATGGTTGGCTAATGTCATAAAATCTCCACATTTTCAGTTTTTATCAATTGAGCAATAATCGTCCGAATGAAATTATACTACTCAAAATGTTTAAACGTGAAATAGCCATTTTATCTGCGACTTCTACAACCAAAATTCATACGAAATACAGAAACAATGGGCCAATGTTGTCGTGCACACATCTGTGAAAAGAAATGGTGAAAATTAAATAAAAATAAGAAAAGCCAAAATCTAATGCTACGGCACCAATAGCAATATAATGAACGCGCCAAAATTACCCAACAAATTTGATTGTCTTTTTTTCTTTTTTTCTTTTTGCCTTTTTGTTTAATTTCTATCAAATGCATGTATTTATTCGTGTAAATAAGGTACGCACAGAATACCGAGAACCAATAACTGAAGTATTCGAGAGAGTCTTCGCAGATGTGACGAGGTCATACAAACTTAATAAAAACAAAATTCACCCCCACGATCAACCATTGTCAACATGTGAAATGTGAACATCACTCGTGTCTGCACTGATGTGTTCAGCGTTCAGTGTTCAGCGTTCAGTGTTCAGTGTGTTAAGATATGTGTGATGTGTGGTATGTGTTTACCACGAGCATATTATGAATGTTTTGTGTCTGTTTGTGGGATTCTTTCATGTCCTTCTTTTTCTTCTTCTTCTTCTTCTTCTTTCTTTTTTTTTATGACACCTTATGGTTTCATGCTGGCTTCATAGTTATTCGTTGCGTTTTTATTATATGATTAGTTGCGTTTTAATGGCTTGTTAACATCGTTAAATGTTTACGCAAAACTTTATCATTAGTTCCATCTGATGTTCTGTCGTTTTTATCTCTTTACTGAGAGGGATGGCCGGATGGTTTCGTATTCCAAGCATTTATTATAACTGAACATATTATATTTGACTCGTCAATGCCATTGCTATCATTGCTGAATGGCACAGCACCTTTTTATTTAACTCAAATGCGGAAAAGAATTCCGAATTCCGAACAACAAAAGTTAATCAAGGATATTTCGGTTGATATATTGATCGTTGCTGTTATACTCAAGTAATATGTATTGGATATTTTATGAAACATTTTGATGGTGGTTGATATAACATCAATGGCCTAGCATTTATTTTAGTTGATTCACATCGATTATGGGGTTGAATGTGAGATGAACATTTCGAGTGAATATTTATTTATTTATTAATCAAAAAGATTTTCTGGTATCCTTTGGATTATTTATTTATTATTATATTATGGCATCTGTTGTATCAATTTCTTTTTTTTTTTTTTTGATCAGCACAAGCCGATTATTCAGGCCACAATATTATTATAATTATTATTGCCAATATTTGTTGATTTGTGCAGTGCTTCTGCTAATGACTCTTTGCTAAAATTGTCAAATAAAGATTGACAGCCCCACAGGCTTGGAAAACAGCATCCGCATAATTGAATCGATCAACATTCATTCAGATATCATTATAGAATAGAAAATGACAAACATTTTATTTTATTTTATTTTAGTTTTTTTTTTTTTATACAGAGTTGATCCTTTGAATCGAATTTGTCAGATATATTCTGACATTGCATCACGGCATCACGTATTCAATTAATATTATAAAGTATTTTGAAAATTTCAACAAAACTATTTTTCCACTGTATATGAATGTGACTCTGACTAGTGAGTCTCCAAACATTGAAATGAAAAACTTAAAAGATTTGTATAGAAAATCATTTGGCAAATATTCAAAGATGCTTGGCACCATTTACAATAATTTAATTTATGCGAATGTATGCATTTTATTTCTCATAATCCAATATGATGATAAGTTTTGTTTATAGTCTTATATTATTTGTGCGCTAGTATGTGTGGCAGTGGTATGCTAGTATCAGTCAGTGTACCAATTTTCGAACAAATACATCAACAAAAAATGACAACCAATTTCGAATGCGGGATGCAGAATGCGAAATGTGGAATACGATAAAAGTATTTGTTATAATGTTCAGTGTTCAGTCATTTGCCATGCATACATTCATACGGTGGGACTCTCAATTCAAATAGTGACAACTGAACTGTTCTTGTTGAATCTCAAAAAAGATATGAGAGAGTAGGACCCAAAATAGTATTTGCTATAAGCTGGAACAGAGTTAAAAGCGGCCGTTATGTTAGAAGAAGAAAAAGAAGAAGAAGAAGATGAAGAAGAAGCAGTAACGTGGGCATACTTTGCCACCGTATGCAAATATTTGGGGAAAAAACACATAACACATGTTGTGGTAAAGCGATACCCAGAAATTTGAATAGGATTCTCTTTATTTCCTATTTTTTTCTGTATTTCATGGCCAAAATATTAAGATACATGTTGAAGATGACATAATGCAGAATATATTCACAATTTTTGATTAGTCAACTCCAAGCAGACATACTCGCTGTTAATTGTACACTGCACACACACACACATACATACAAGCACAAAGATACCAACTTTCATCAAAAGGAAAAGACCAACTATATATCAATTAGGATGGGCAATCTGAAGCTGAATATATTCATTAGCCAGTTAAGAATATGTATGGTTCAAACGAGAGACATAAACAAAACTGGATAAATGGAATATATGCATAATGTATAATCGATGCAAAAGCAAAATAACGAGCCAGAGATGACGGCAATATAAAATCTAATGATTAATTCACATCAAAACCATTGCTCATATGTGTAATGATTGAAACGTTGTTTGTAGGGCTGTAAGCATTCAGCATTTAGATATGCTGCTCAGTGCTCAGCATACATTACAAAAATGCAAGCTGTTAGGACTAAGAACGTTGCTATGTTACGTATTTAATGGGTGAATTTGTGAAAATTACTTTGTTCTGGATTTCGTTTATTTTGCGTCGTTTCAATGTAATGATACAGCGAATTAAATTTTAGTCCTTTTGGTTAACCAATGGACATGTTCTCAACAAAAATGAGGTCCTTCTAACTTCCAGTAATTTCTGATTTTCTGTTCATTTTGGAAATTTTAATACGATTTCATCAAAATATTGTAGCAAGAAATTATTTTGAATATTTTGTTTACATTTTGATGATGGTTGTCAATGACAACTTGTCATAAATTTAGGAAGAATATTATTCGGTTTGTGCAGAGATAAGAGTCGTTTAACGAAACACCAGAAGTACTTTGTTAATCAATTCCTGTGTGCCATTCATATTTACATATAAATTGTGAAAATAATTTGAAAAATCCCTAAGTTAGCCGCTGATATTTAATCACTAACTGTAAGTTGTGGATGTCAGATACATATTTCCGAAAGCTATCAATCGCAAATCCTTCACATTTTGATATCAAACTGATAATCAGCTTGACATTTAATTCGGATTGAAAACAGCCACAGCAAATCGGAGCCCATTCTAAATGCCAATAGAGCAAATGAGAAACTCCTTTATCATTGTCATTTTGTGTAATATTAAGCTCTTGAGCAATTGATATGAATTAACACGAAATTTGCACACTATTTTCAGAATTCAGAAACTAAAACCAAACAAAACAAAATGAAACAACGAAACAACAGTTAAATTCACACACACACACAATATGACTTAATCAATGCTAATGATTTGACATTGAACGAGAATCGAACATTATATATAATATATAGAGCATGTTGAAATGTTGAGTGTCGAGCCGGAGAATATATCAAACCAAATGTATTTTATAAAAATGATAAGCTTAATTAGTGATTTACATAAAGTTTTATCCATCGGTCATTTTGGAATGATGACCGATTATTTTCACTGAAGAGAAACAGTAAAATCTCATCCAAATTATCAAGTGTCAACCGTTGAAATTGACAAAGTGATAAAGAATGAAAGGACTTTCAACAGAAAAATAAAAGAAAAATCAAATCGAAAGCGAAAAGAATGAAGAAAGAAAGAAAGAAAGATCGAAAGAAATAGAAATATTCACAAAACAATTTAGACCGAGAAAATCACGCCGATTGCTGATTTAGATCACAAAGATGGTTTCTTTGAATATCATAAATATAAAACACCCATCAAACAATTGGACAAAAGAATTGGAGCATTTTTCCTCACATTGAAAAAGAGGGGAAAAAAATGGAAAGAAAGATGCAATACAGTGATTGATAGACATAAAACGACAAGCAAGCAACCAGACAATCACAGTAGAACTTTATAACACTGGCAGGTGGTAAAAATGCGTGCTGCTGTATATTTTATTGTATGAAATGTTGCTTAGCTTCAAATTTCCGTTGTTATATTTCACATTAGAAAATGTGGGTCGCAGGTATCGGTTTTGTTTTTTGCCATTCTTAGCGTCCCATGAACGATGAGGTAAATATTGTTCAGAAGAAACTGAAGAAAGTGTAAAAATACCATTGTATAAAAATACAAAACGATCGCAATATTAATGGAATCTGAATTCGAAAATATACAATGCTGAAATGATACGTGAGTGAGCCATCAATATAAAAAAAAGGTTTATGTTCAATTTGGTTTTCATTCAGGACATATCTTACGATATGGATTTCCGGTTTGAAAACTGAAGGATAGTTGCATGAAAGAAATAACATTGGAGTTTTTTTTTTATGGTGCACTTATTTTAACTTTTGAAATGATTTTATATTTAGAGTCCACTTCTTTTTTGCTCTCGTCGACACATTTATGCGAATCATTTCGGATTATTGATGTCGTTCGCGACCATTACAATGTGAAAACACTTAAACGAAAAGGAAAAAAAAACAATTGAAAACGATTTTTTTCTGGCTACACTCTTTAGTCTTCTTGGTTCCTAATATGATCATTTTAGTTTTATTTATTTTTTGTTGGCAATTTCGATTTTTTTTTTTTTAGATAAATATTATTATTTTCTTTTACGATTTGCATCATTATTCATTTTTTCGGGTTTGACGTTTGAAATTCAGCATTCTGTGAACATCGATCTGTGAATGAACACGCGAAACCTCTCACTCTCTCATTCGCTTCTTTTTCATTGTTTTAGAACTTTCTGTTTTTTTTTACTAGACGATTGATTTTCAACCGATGTACGTTTTTCCGTATGTTTAATTATAAGATATTAATACTTAATAATAAATCATATGGAATAATTATTGTTAATCAAATGTTTTTCATTTGACTATAATAGTATGCAAACTTTTAAGTTTACATTCTGCTCGAATCGCGTCTAACATTTATTGCTTTGATAAAAAGAAATTCATCTCTAACTCTATGCTATTCCTAATGGAAAAATATGCAAAACAACAATTTAAACGCAATTTTTCGAGATGTTTTCTCATGTTGAATGCACGATGGCTGTGGATGTTGTTAATTTGGTTTTCTGACATAAACAATTATGAAAATTTTCCTGATGCACAGTTTGTTCATTGGGCTTATCATTTTTCTTATGATGATACGGTCGCCTCATTGGGGAGCTCTTATGATTTTGTGTTGTGATATTTTCGTCCACAAACCGTTTCTATTCATTCACAATGGTTAATGATATTCATTGTCAATGGACTTCTTCTATTCTCTTTTTCTTTTTATTTTTCTTTTTATTTTTATTATTATTTTCTCTGTTTATCTTCTTCTATCCGCTCATTCAATCCTATTTTGTGCTCTTTTCCCATTTCATTATCATTATTTTCTTATTCGTACATGGATACCAAGTATAATATTGCAATGGGCATTTGCTTTCATTGTACCATTCAATTCATTGTTGTTTTTAAATGTAGCACGCGTGTTGAAAAATTTACATTGGAAAGTGACAAGCATCTGTTTGAGCATCAAATAAGCAAACGAAGCACAATCACAAGAAAACGGAACGAAAAAAGGGTTGTGTGTATGTTGTATGTTGTATGCGTATCGGTAGTTAGGTTCAAAAATTGTGTGAATAAGATAAATATAAATACCGTTGAAACTAAAAGCGAGAAATACACAGCCAAAGAACAAATGCCAGACCGGCAATAAAAGAAAAGAATTTCAACGGCTATACAATGCCTGAATGCCTGAATGAAAACAAAACCCATTTATATCACTACATCGTCTTTCAATGATTTGAAGTAAAAGCAAAAGGATGAAAAAACATGCGAAATCAAAAAGAGAAAAGACAAGTGAAACCAAGAAGAAAATGGAAAAACTAGTGTCGGTATCCATTGCCTGAAAAATCTCACCGACGACAGCACCATCTAAATTCTATATACGCTATTGAAACTAACATTCATTCACAGAAAATATGTAGGCTGTGGATGATGAATGAATATTAGTTTCTATAGCGTATATAGAACTTAGATGGCACTATCATCGGTGAATTACGCTCTAAAAAATCGCAATGGAGACATATAGATTGAATACCCTCACTGGGAATATATTGTATAAAATAAATGCGAATTGTGTTGAATGCGAACTGTGTTGAACTGAATGGTTGCTGTTTCTTTGCCTCGTCATTTTTCAGTAGAATATTTAAAATGCTTGTCAATGCTGTTGCAGGCTGGTAGATTCACTATTAATGAATTAATTTCTTAATGAAATGTTTGTGCTATTTTTATGATTTTTTTCGATACTCGGTTGATGTGCTTGCCATCAAGATGTTCAATGTTGATTGAAATCAGTTGATTAGCAGCATTCATATTTAAGGGAAAACAGTTTTGCCTCCGAAATTTTATTCATTGCATTTTTGTGTTTGTCATAAAGTACGTTGTGCTCGTCCGTCTGGATGCTAGTTTCATTGATTCGACTTTATTTCCCAAACACAATCATACATTATGTATTCATGGAATTCCATTTTCATTGAATCGTGCTGTGCGTATGTTTTGTTGATTTTAAGCACCGTATGACACGATACGGCTAAGCATTTTTCGGCAATCAAAAAGAAGAAAAACTCTATTATAAAATTCGATTTAGCAGCTTTTTATTTCGTTTTTCTTTCATTGATATTGTGGTTAGTGTTTAATTTGCTCATTTATCCTAACAACATCACTGCTATCTTTTATCCATCTCAAAGGAAAAAATAAAATATTCACAATTCATGGCATTGCACTGGAACATCATGTTGAAGAAATTCATTAAAAATGAAATAATTTGATCGATAGCGAGACGTTTCTTTCAATGTCATTTCGTTGTCAGAATCTATGAAGCATAGGATTTCTTTTTGTAGACGGTCGAAAAGAAATTAAAAAAGAAAAATACAGTTTGGGATTTAACTGCCAGCAACCAGCACCACGCTATCGTTCGTTTTCACTTTTTCGTTTGCTTCAAATGAAAATGTGCGGACGAAGAGCTCTTTTTTGCGTCCGATTCTCATTCAAAATCTATTTATAGAATTGCATAGAAAACGTCTTTATTGTTCTTTTCGATTTCTAACTGAATTCGAATTCAATTCCAATAAAATGTTCATGCGTTTTTGGTGTATTGTTATTGGTGTCGGTTGTTAAGCCACACACTAAACGAATCAAATCCAAGATGAATTGTATCCCTTTCAATGAACTGAATTATACAATCTTCAATCTCTATTGTTAGTGCTAAGCTGAGCACCGTTTGTGTACACGTCAACACGAAATAATGAAACCAACATCACAAAAGATCAAAGATTACATTGTGTTCTGGCTATGGCATTCGGAGCTAGCATGTGGATTAGATGGATTGAATTTGCTGCAAAATATCGCTCGCCATATGATATCAAAATCGAATCAAAGATAATGAACAATTTTTTTTAATTTTTTTTTTTTTCATTGATTCATTTTATCGGACTGAAATTACAATAGTATTGGGTGGTTATTGGGTTTAAATTACAATGTTTCATGAGTCATAAATCCATAGCTGGTATGTATCACTTCTAGCATCATCACTCCAAATTCTGAGCGTATTAATGGCCAATGATCATAATCTTAAATAATGAATCGAAAATGGTGGAAATTACTTCAACTGATGCTACCAACTACCAAATCGACTTAAAAACAACAACAAAAACTAATAATGATTATAATCATTATTTTTGGCCAAACGATAAGTACAATTTGCCTTCATTTCAGCCAATGTTTCAAAAAATACTCCTCAACACCAATATATAATCATAACAAAACAAAACAAAAAAAGGGGTGCGTTGTGCGTGTTGTGTTATATTAAAAATGAAGAGAATACTCAAGGGTATTGGAAATGAAAATATGTGAAACAGATGTACAATTTAGCATTTACCGAGTTTCATTTGAACTGTGATCTAGAATTATTTCATTTTCAATGAGTGAAATATCGAGCACAGAACCATTCACAATTCACAGCTCATTGATATGATGGTATGCGATATGCATGGCATATTATGACATTTACTATATTGCCTGCCTATGTTTATTCTACAGTTAGTTCCATTTTTTGTTCATCCATTCGATCCAAATGTATGGAAAATTGGGGTAAACAAATGGCAGCGAAATTTATACATTCACTTGACGTTTTTAGCAATGGACAATTTGAAACATCGCCAAACAACCTCAATGCCGAACCGTTAAACATTTAAGCCGAATATTTTATGCACATTGCACATTCACCGGTACGAAAAAAGTTTTCAAAAACATCGGCCAAGTACATCTTCTTCGGCTCATTCGCTATGGTCCAATGTCTCACAGAACCACATAACGAGACTAAAGAAATATATTTTCCGGTGCTTGATTTTATACCTTTTTAAACTTTTGGATTTTTTTATTTTTATCTTTTTTTTTCTTGTTGTTAGCCACTCATCACATTCGGCTAACATGAAACTAGGAACCTAACTTACGTTCCATGTCGAGAATGAAAATAAGAGAGAAAAAGATGAAAAAATGACCCAGAAACACTTTGCATTACATACGATTCGTCTGGTTGATTCGGTAGCCAGCATTTCAATTCATTTTGAGTTATCAATTTGCATAATCTGTTAAAGTTCTTTTTTGTCATGCCAAATAGACATACACTATACACCAATACACCATACGCCAAACAAAATGCATATACAATATATATACACTGCCAAGAAACTTGGAAGTAACGCTTCATAGTTGATAAGGAAAAATCAAAGAAACTTGAGATAGTGTAAATTATAATGTTTAGACAAAAAAGGTAACGGAGGCGCCCTCATTTGGATGGATTATTATCGATTGACAGAATATTGACATGTGAAGTGTGAAATTTTGGGCTTGAATTTCAAATTATTGGCAAAATTAAAATTGTGTCCAAATTTCAGAGCTTTAATGCATGATGAGTTGGGTCAGAAACAACAAAACAAACAAACATACAAACAAACATTTCAGGGTTTTAAAGCTTGTTATCATATTTCAAGCAATATGAATGAATGTGTATGTACAAGAAACGTACAATTCTGTCATTCGTCTTATGTGCGAGTTTCATTCATTGAATGAATCGCATTCGGAGCAATAGAGTTGAACATCATTCGAAAAAGTCCGCCTCAAGAAACTAAAAACTCCGAAACATCCGACGAAAGCCGATTGAAAACAAATACAAAAACGCTATAGCAATTGCATACATTTTACATTTATTTCTGTTTTTTTTTTGCAATCTGCAGCAACATTATAATTTGTAGCGTTTTTGTGGCTTATGATGATGTGTATGCGTTTCAATTCATTTTTTTTTCTTCGCTTACCATTTTCTTCGAGCATTCAATTCATTTTCAATTCGAGAACTCTCTTGTGCTTTGCATAAAGTTGTCCTCCTTTTTTCAGTGAAAATGTAACAAACAGTAAAGCTGCAACATTTCCCATTTCCATTATGGATGCACAATCCACACAAACACATATGCATTACTTTATGCAGACACACAATATAAAAGTTGAGGAATATTTAATTACGCGAATAGCATTCGACGAATACATTTCATGTTTTTACCATTTGCGTTAAGTATGCAACAGCGACATAATATAGTGTTTAATGCTTTGCACTCTGTGCCTGAATGAAATTGATAGAAACAAAAACAATGAATGCATTGATGCATTGAATTATTCGGAATACTATAATAGAGAATAGGTGAAGTTTTTCTGAATATCCTATCATTTGAATCGAATCGCATAGTTATTAAATGAAAACAAAATTCCGGGAATGAGCTTCTATTTTCTATTAACCAAAAAAATTAAAATCTTTTAGTTAATGAGCTGGATCAAATAACCGTAAGAATATCAAGCTAACAGTCGGCTATTTTTTTTTTTGAAATTTGTGATTATTCCACCCTGCTGGTGTTATTTACTTTATAATTTATAATATTCGCTAACACAAATACTAATGCAACCGCATTGAAAATTAAGTTTTGCAAATGTATTATTCGCTTCAAAAGAAATCTAAACTGTTGTAGTTACATGAAGAGAAAAAGAAATCGACTTTCGCTTACATCGTATACGCAATAGTACAGCAGACGTATTCATTTTGTTCACTTTGCAATTCATGTATACAATTTTGCTCCTACTTGAAAAAATTATTTTGTTCAGTTTTCCATTTTGCATTTTCAATTTAGTTGCTATGTATTGATTCAATATTATTGAACTTTATAAGATGCAAGTTCATTTCTTTTGTTGATGGATTGCACTTTTGCTTTTACCCATTTCCCTCTGGCATAAAAAAAAACACATTCACATATTTTTGTCATGCCGCGCTCACTTTCATTTTCATATAAAAAATACTGGACTCAATCACTGGTATGTTCATTGTTTTTATTTTAGTTGAATATTATTATTGTATTATAATAATAACAATAAGCAACCCCCAGTGAGACAATTTAAAGTGAGGCACAAATGCAATATTTTTGATTGATATGAGGATAAATGTGGGGGCAGTGGTGATATATACCTATTGTCATTCGTGCATCACGGATTGAAAACGCGCATTTGAGAATCGGAAGCTTTCAGCAGACACAGGTTAAATGTGGGTTTGGAAGCCGCTTTATACCAAAGCTCAATGGGAAACGCTCTTTCTCGAAACCCGACAAATAGTAAATACCAATCGAATTTAGGGATGGAGGCCGTTTCTACTGGAATCGACAAACGCTTCTGGATGACAAGGCTCACAAAAGGGGCTCTTTTAATCTGTATCGTGCATCTATGAGATCCTGCTGTGCTTAATCCTCATTCATAGTTCATGAGCATTTCAGCTACCACGCCCGACTGTATCCAATTTTTAAATGGCAAAATGTTCCCAATCCATAGGCGCTAATGTGATTTTGGGCTGTTTTTAATTGTAACATTACATAGTTTTCCGAACAAAGCACAGCAAATAAAGCCTGATAAATGTAAACCTATTTGGTCACAGAAATATATAATAATGTTGAAAAAATAAAGAAAAGAACGAAAAAAAAGGAATTCAATAATTAGAAATGGAAATCCACATTTAGCTCACCAACATTTGAATCGTTTTGGCAACGCGTTCACTATTTTTATTGTCTCTCTATCTCTCTCTCTCTCTCTCCCTGTCGTTATGAATGAATGTTTGATAAACGTTAATTAATATGCAATTCTTGAAAATCATTTTGCCACCTTTCGTACGTTTCATTTAATGGTAAAAAAGGGCCACACTGAACTCGACTTGTTGACAGATTCTTTAATGGTGGTGAATGAATTTTTTCGTTGTTATTGTATAAATCATAAATCGACGGAAGCTAGTGAAACATTTGCATTCCCTGTGAAATGAACACTCTCATACTGAGAATGAATTTAAATTTAGTAAAAGTAAATGTATACGTGGTATGGTTTGGTTGTTAACAGGTCAACTATTACTCTGGTTTATCAGACATTTTTTTGTATGTATATGTAATATGTTTGGATGTATTGTTGTTTGCCTGCGTTGTGGTTTTCTCTATGAATTTAAATTTACACCATTATTTACAACAATATGGTAAAAGTCTAGCGCATAAAACAAAAAGCAAAAAACATTTTTTTGTTTGTTGTATTTAGTATTTGCCGCATTCGGAAGCAATAAAATGAAAAACAAAAAGCACGACCACTTCTCGAATATAACGAGTACTTGAAAAATATTTTTCAAACTATTCACTTCATTTTATATCATATCATGGCAATTAGCGTGTATGTTATAAATAATAATTAAAACTTTCAGTTATACAACCACTCACCAAATCTGACCACCATTTGATACCGTTTTTTTTTCATTTGAAAAAATTCTTCTTCTTCTTCTTCTTCTTCTTTTTGAAGAATGAATTTATTTAACAATGTCATTGTGTTATTAAAGAGATCGCTTACAAACAAAGGTTCTGATACAGGGCACAGGGGGTAAATATCCCCTCCTGATCTAGGAAATTTCTTAGATTCCTTAACCGATTTAAAGCTAAGAAAACTATATTTCCATATTAAAATTCTTATGATGAACAATACTTATGAACATTTTTTAGAAAAAATATGATAATTACCAAACACCCATTGAATGGGTATTGGAAAACCTATTGAATTTTGTTAAATGCTCGTTCCGTTCAAAAAATTCCAATGTATTAATTAATATATGCAATTTTAATTTTAAATGCAGACCTCCCGAAAAATTTCGAAATTATTCTATTTCCTCCCTTTGAGTTGAATTAATTTTCCGTTCATATTGCTAAAGATAACTCTAGAAATGTTAAACATGACGGATATTACTAATTTTATAATGGAATGAAATTCTTTTTTTAGTTGATACACACAAGTATGCGTATAAATTTGGATCAATCAAAAGAATTGCGTTTGAATTATTTTATTTTGGCTTTTTCTTCCAATTTTTTCCTCTTAGCATTATTGTCGGTCCCAGTGAAAAAAAAAACAAGCCAATGGTTTGATTTATTGCCTTCAGTCTCAATAAGTTATAATCATCTCCATGTTAATACTGCCGATGGTGATATAATCTTGTCGAAAAAAAAAGGAAAAAAGAAAAGAAGATTTGGCGATGGAAAAATGTGGCGATGGTTTCAATCACTTACCGCTTCAGTCCTTGGAAGTAAATAAACAAGTGCTTCGTCATCTAACCGCATCTCTTTCGTTTGAATTGTTTTTTTTAATGGTCTTCACGAGTCATGCTTCAGTCACATTCGATCAGTCCATGTGCCTAAGTTTTGAGCGAATGAAAACAATGTGATTATAAAGTGATTTGCATTCACTCATATTTTATGTGGGATTTTTGTTTTTCTCTTTCGTTAATGTTTACGGTCATCGACATTGCTTTATCACACAGGGTGATGCTGGTGTTTATTGTATTTTCGGATCATTCAAAGTATCCATCTAATATCTTAATCAGTTCAACGATAAGCCTAGCAGTCTTCAACATTTTTTATGAATGCTGAATACTCACGCCGGTCACATAAGAGAAGTCTGAACATTTTGTTTTGTTATTTTTTATTTTTATATTGCGTGTTCATCGTTCAGCATTCGAAACGATAAATGATGAATTGATGTATTTGTTCTTTATTTTGATACTATTTATTTGGTATTTCCGTCATCCGTCATCATTTCATCTTCTTATTATTTTCGTTTCGATAATGGGAATGTGCCAAAATGTGAAGCACTATAACATGGATTTTTTATTTCAAATTCTTAACGATCCTATATTCATGTTATGATTAGAATGAGCGATGGTTCTTAAAATTTATTACGATGATCCGGTTGAAATACTTATTGAATACGACCATGAAATGTGATGATGAAATGAAAATTGTCAACAAATAATTGTCGAATATAATAAAGAGTGTGTATGCTGTGCGCTGTTTAACTGTCAATATTATTTCATGCTGAAATTAAATCCATCGAATGTCGAATGACAAAAACATCAAATCGAGGCCGAAAAGTTATTAAACGAAATGGATTGACAAATGATAGATAAACAAATTATTTCGTCGCTTTAATTTTGTGCACAGTGCAAACAAATATTAGTACACGTTTCTGGTACTTGAAAGATAAGCGTCGCTCCATTTTTATGTTGTACAGATAAAATTGTGCGTTTGGCGACCGTCGCGCAAAACCATTAAAATAAACAACAAAATTCAATTTATTAATGTGCCCCGCTATTTTTGACCAACGAAATGAAGCGGGTTTCAAAATGAATATATAGAGTTGGCAATCATATGATAGAATAGAGTAAGTGCTGTTAATCAGTTTTTTCGATTTTCTGCTGGAATAAACATACAATACATATTCCTATATCATTAACAAATTTCATATGTGTCAGATGTAAAGTTAACAATAGCTACGATGACCATTCAAAAATCGATCCCATATGCGAACATCTTTCAATTTTCTCTCTGTCATTTTCCCCC
Source organism: Mayetiola destructor (assembly GCA_000149185.1). Classification (NCBI taxonomy): domain Eukaryota; kingdom Metazoa; phylum Arthropoda; class Insecta; order Diptera; family Cecidomyiidae; genus Mayetiola; species Mayetiola destructor. The sequence goes on from GL501518.1 coordinate 1,939,897, forward strand.
TATTTCAATCTGTAACTTTTTGCATGGTTTCTCATTCTGCTGAATCAGAATTGATCTTATAGAGGAAATGTGATATTGCCCTTTAGTCATAACCCTACTGAAGTTAACCAAGTTTGAGTTGAAAACCAATTGAACGGAATGCATCATGCCATTTCCTAGCTCACTATAGTGGGTGAAATGCATGAATATGTTATGTGAACCTTTGATAATAAAAACCGAAAAAGATAGATCGAATCAAAAGTCCTCGTTGAGCTTTCAAGATATGTCACACAAACTGAGTGCATATGTATTATGTCTGTAAGGGTTGAAAGCAATAGAAAGCAAAAATGAAAACAGAAACGGAAAAACAAAAATAGAGAAGATGAAGAAGAAGAAGAAGAAGAAATATTGCGCATCGATTGGTTGTGGAAAAGTAACGCCGCAGCATCAGCTGCCCGTTATTAAATAATAAATAACTTTTAGTGCAGACAAACTCAACAACCGTGATATGCAATACATTTGAATTTCGTGTGTATTTGTATGGGATTTCGATGCATGCAAAGAGTAAATGGCATTTCAGCCAGCAGTTACGAACATGTTTCTTATTTCGAACATTTTGCCAAATTCACATTGCGTCTTATTTATTTATTTATTTATTATCCAAACTACGTTACTATAAAGTTTCCTTCCAAATGGAAAGAGCATATTTCTGCTGAATTATGGTGTAGGCCCTTTTGAAGTTCCCACTCAACTAAAAAAAAAAAAAAATAAATAAATAAGATAAAATAAAATAAAATGTCATCCATTGCTGGCCATTTCATTTGTACAATTTCCCTTTCTCGGTCAATGTTCGATTATTCCGGCAACGTTTGCCTTTGCGGTAATGCTCAAATGCCGATTTCTTTTCCCTCATTTTTTTTCTCTCTCTCTCTTCTTTGCAATTTCATTTTGAGTTTGTCGTGTCAATTTCTACAGTTTGAAATGCTGGCATTAGCTCTTTCGAATGATGATGTCATTGAAGGTTGTTTTGTTTTTTTTTTCATGCCAAACATTTGATCCCGTCAATGAGTACTTATTATTCAGTGAACAAGAAAAGGATTGCGTCACGTAACAAATTGGAACCCATTACAATACAAAAAATAATATATATTTTCAAATTATATTTCCATCCATCGAATGCCCATTTTTGGTGTTTTGGAATTTGGAAAAAAGTCACATTGCCTAAAATACCCTTGTGTGTGAATCGAAGATATTCTAAAATGTTTAATTTTCCGGTTGCATTGAATTTTCAAAAATTCAAATATCGCAACGTTCTCATTGGCGTACGAGCACATTGATCTTAATGTGCAGATTCGTTACAAACTACAATAAAGAGATTGTAAATGCGTTTATTTGTTGTCTACTACAAACCAGCCAAATGTCATTTTATTCACCTGCAGCTACAGCTATGTTTTGGGTTTTTTCCTTTTGTTTATTTAAATGTAATACATGAATAAATAGTTTGCATTTTGTTGCAGAATTATTGTCAAATAAATAATTTAGTTTGTACTCTGTAATGTACTTTTTACTCTGTACACTGAATTAAACACACACAGTCATGTGCTCCAATGCTAAATCAACAAATTTGCTAACAAATGAAATAAGAACCTCCAACATGACGACAAATATAAAATCAATGTTATTGTAGTTCTCATTTATTCTACGGATTTAGTTCACATTTTCTTGAACTTTTGTTTAATGTTCCATTTTGCAAAATCGAAAGAATGTGGGTTCCAGTTTCTTGTGAATCATTTCATTCATTTGTGTTCAGAAGAAAGGATCCTGACTTCAAAGAATTGAGTTCCACGCATACCGCATACAATAATACTTAAATATATTAGCATAAATCCTAATAATAATAATAATAATAATAATAATAATAAAAATAATAATAATAATGATGAACACAGAGCACAGTGCATGCACAATGCACATCAATTTGATCGTAACTATTGAGAAAATTCTCCAAAAAAGATTTAATTTATTGTCGCTGTTGTTCTTCATCAGTTGTTTGGTTTGTGCCGCTGATTGGAACGCACTTATGGACCGGCATACTGACTTAAGCGATCCAAAGTACAGTGCTCAGCATACATAGATTTTGCATGTCATTGAAAAAATAATGTTAAATATTAAAAATATTGTATGCAATCAAAGGTTGCAAAAACAGTGCATTTTTTATTTTGCGTGACACGAACAACACTCATTCATCCATACATACACACAAAGGCCACACACATAACCGTGTTCCATTCCTACAAAATATTAAAAATAATTATTATTATTTCAACAGAATCTAAAGTTTATTGCAACAGTTTTGTGTAAAACTTGGCGCTCCTTTTCACTTTTTAGTTTTCATTTTGCCATTTCGCTTCAACGATTTTTGTTCATCTTTATATGAATGTTCATGTTCTGTTCATATACATATTGTTGTTATTGTTATTTCCATTTAAAAAATTTTTAAAAGCGCAAAAAGATGGGGAAACAAGCAGAATTCAATGGTACCGAATCCAAATATATGCACCACAATGACGATACAAAACTCTGTGAATATTAAAAAATGTTGAAAGAAGAGCTCAAAAAATCCACTAAAGTTTGGATTTAGGCTCCTTTGAGCACAAATAGTGGAGGTTTCATTGGAGTTTCTCATACTTTCCATCAGGCCTGGTGAGACCACAGAAATTCCTGATGAAATCCTATCGAACCTCAAAAAATCGTCAAAACTCCACTAAAACCAGGACTTTGGCTCCGTGGAACACAGCTGATGGCTTCTTCAAAAGGAAGCAATATGGAAGTTTATCATAATTTCAATCTGGCCTACTAAAATCCCAGAAATACTTGATAAGAATCCATAAAACCTAAATAATTAAAAAGAAAAACACTGAAACCAGGATTAGGCCTAAAATTTACCCAAATCCAAAATTTCAGATCGCTAGCAATTCTGGAAGTTCGTTAGAAAGTGATAACAAGAAAAAGAAAAAGAAACACCAAATGTAGTAATGCACCTGGTGGTGCATAAAAAGACAGAACGAAGCTACCATCTCGCTTTTAGCTGTTTTTCGTTCTTATATTCGTTTTCCAGTCTTTTGAATTTTTGTAACTTACTGCTATACTGCTGTCGTCACACTGCTTATTTGCGTGCTATTGCTATTGCTATTGCCATCGTTTCTCCTTAGAAGTTTTCCGTGCTCTCATAAACTTGCAGTCAGCTCATAGAGTTTGTTTTGTTCAGTTAAATTATTATTTTAATTTAAATTTTTATCCTATTTGCAAAAGTATTATTCGGCGTATTCAACTGCAGACTACAGCTGCACGTTTCAGACCGAAAATTTCAATGGAAGATTGCACTGATGGCGACAACGGAATAAACAAACGTGTGAAAAGCAATAAACAAGATGAAAATGTTGTTATTGTTAGTCAACGAAAATTTTCTCGCTATTTCGTCTCATTGCTTTTCGGCTTAGTTTTTCCATTGGCATTGAAGGCATGAGCCTAGTTTTGAATAGCAAAGTGTAATGAAAAACCGAAACCTCTTTTTCCATTGCACTGAAGATCAATTAGTAATTTGTTTTTATTTGCAAAAGTTCGATACTAGTTTTAATTGCAACGAACCAATGAATATATATTATCAATGCAAAGTTTTCAAATGGGCATGCAATCCCATGAATTTTCTTTCATAAACTTCATTTGAATTTTATTTGTATTGTGAAAGCAATCGTCGAATAGCTTCCATATTCTGCCAAAAATAATGAATTATAAATGATGGTGAAGTATTGATTTGCTGCAGCAAATTCAATAATTAACTTCGAATCTAAATGACCATGTTGATTGCATATTCAAAATCGTTTTAAATCATTTCACAATGCTTGCTATCATTTCAATTTCTTATTTCTAATTGATTCAAAATATTTTAAAAATGTTAAAAGCAGTACAATCATTTAGGATCATCATAATTGTGATTCGAGCATGAAATTTACGAATGGAGAAGATTTTTCATCCGAACGGTAAATTGGAAATTAAACGAAAAATCAATTAAACACAAACACGTCATGGCCAGTTCATTTCAAATCCATTAAAATTATTCATAAAAGTACAGTATCTAATCACATTTAAATTAATTTGTACAATAAATAAATAATTAGTTGCATGAGAACATGAAAAATGAATATTTTTATCCATTAATGCTAAATACATTCGTTTAATTGGTTTTAATATAAAATTTAAAATATCACATACTGTATACTGTGCGACGACATTGTGTTGGTGTTGGTGTTGGATCCTTGTTGGATGCTTGTTGTTACTACCATTTTCATCTATAATTGTGTATCGTATAATGTACAATGTGGCTTAGGTTTGGCTCGAGTCATTTATAATTTCTATTATTATTATTATTATTATTTTTGCTCATTTCGCGATCTTACGATCCATCAAATAGGATAAATCCTGGATAAACAAGAAAAAAGCCATTGCAAATTGGTCAACATTCTAAAAATTGAAGAGAAGCGAAATGAAAATTAATCGAGGAGATAAAATTTGACGCCATTGAAAACAGGATGAGAACGAAATGAACGGAAAAAAAATGTCAATTTAGTGTTGAAATGGGGGAGAAAAGTGAGCCCATCTGTATGTCCATTGTCCATGCCACACACAGATGAGCGAGCTGTTTTCTTTCTATTTGTCAAATTATTGGCGCCCTTCTCTATCAATAAATAAATATTCAAAAAAAAAAAAAGAATTGTAAGAATAGGTGCCAATACTTTGACAAGTAGCAAGGAAACCATTCGTTCCCCTGTATGTATGAAATATTTGACTGCAAAATTGACTTTACAATTACTGTTTACTGAAAAAGAAAAAACACATTGTATCCAGAATTCAGGATATTTTCGCCATGTATATTTATAAATATGGATATGTAAAATGTTAAATGTAAATATATGTGACCAACAGGGCTACCACAGGTAATTGCATAGCTATGGAAAAGAAACAACGTTACCGTTATGTATTGAAGCTTCAATGCTTTCAAGCTTCCAAGCTGACAACGGCCCTAACGGAAATATGTTCTTATCAGATTTAATTTCCGCATCAACATATAATTAATTACTTCACGAAAATTCTGTGCGAATCCTCATTCATGTATATTTAATCCAATATTAAACCGCAAACACTTTCCGTTCAGGACGTTGACGAAAGAAAACTACTGCATTGTGTATTACAAAGCAAAAATCTGTGCCCATACAAAACAGTTTGCGGTATATATTGCGATGTATTTTTTGGATGAAAATCGAGGCTTAAGTGAATGGAAAGTGATAGAGAAGGAGGGCACAAACAGATTTTGATGTGAAAGTAGATGTGTATATAGAGATAGTATATTTAATGCAGCTACATTTTGTTTCTTTTCATCTTGATATGTGAATATTAAAAGGTGTTTACAAAACAAAAAACAAAAAATATACAAATGAAAGGTTAAGTGAATGAAAGAGCAGTCATATGCAAAAGCATTGTGATACAATACCATACAAATTACAATAGCAAAACGAAAAATTATCGCGATGAACTCCATTCAAACCGCAACTAAAATCATATGTGAACGTTTCCAATTAAGAAAAACATTGACAATCCTCAAATCAGATACTATAGATAGTCAATTCCGATTTAAATAGTTCTTAAAAAGTTATTTCTTCAATCAATTTGAAATTGATTTACAGTCTCATAATCAAAGGTCAAATTCATATGTCGATATTCGAGATGGAATGTACAACAGCTCTTGTGTCTTATTATTGTAATATAAAGTTAAAGGCAATTTCTTGAAAATCGAATGAGTGACATTGGTTTCATGTAGAATGAAGGAGGAAAAAAATTACATGAAAACCGATAGAACCATATTTACACCAAAATATTTTTCATGTTGTTCAAGCGAGAAAATTTCATTTTCAGCCATTTTTCATTCCAGACATCACATACTTCATGTGAATTCATCAGAGGATGAGTTGAAAATAATGAAAAATTAAGGAAACAAACAAACTCCAACAATAAACACACACACACAAACACACATAAAACACACAACCACGCAGCCATACAAGAATGAAAACTCATTAGTGAAAATCCTTTTACATCGTGGCCATAGCCACGGTTAAATTTATCAATTTATTGTTGTGAATGAACTTTAAAATAAAGATTAAACAACACCAGATGAATCGAATCCAATTCGAAGCATATATCTTCGCTGACATGAAACAAAATAATTTCTCATCTGTTATCTCGCATTTCATTGTCCTTTTGTTTTGAAATGTAAACCAAATTTAATGTTCAAATATGAGCAATTTTCACCGGAGCTAGACGAAAAAGGGAAAAGAGATAGAGAGAGAGAGAGAAATTGGTGATGGTGTTCACGACCGAAATACAAAAATTGAAATTGAGCAAAATGACAAAAACCAAATGAAAGTCGACCCATATAAAAGCAAAATATTTCACCATTATATTATTAGGTTGCTGTTGTTCTGGCTGCTGTCATTTGCAAAAATAATGATAATATGTGCAACAACAGCAACAACAACAACAACTAAAAATGACTGGTAAATGGTAAAATGGTAAATATATCAGTAAAATGGAGAAAGAATCGCTTACAACCAGTTTACCAGATTTCGACCATTTTACCAGTTGACCAGTTTACCCAGTTGTGTGTAAATTTTGTATTTACAGTTTTCCCTTGGACACACCGAAAACACAGAGCCACCATTCATTTTGACATTTACTACTTTTTTCCTCGGTTAACCATAGATTATTTATTAATGCTTTTCGTTGACAATTTTTATGATAAATATGTATGAAATAGAGATATATTTTTTTTTCGTTCTTTTTTACTGTTCTCTTTGTCCATCACACAAAAAACAACACACACACACACACACACTTTTTCGCATTTTGTATTACTGGTTTTCCTCCCATTTTTCATATTTTTCGCTTTCAGTTTGGTTTGATGTGCTTTTTTCATTGTTGTTATTTTTGTCCAAGTTTATCCATTTATTATGCATATGTATAATGGCTTGTAAATGTAAATAGTGCAGAATTTATTATACAGTATATATGTATTATATCTATATATGAAAATAACTTGAAGGTGACGCTTGGTGATAATGCTGTATTGTTAATTTTCATATACGAAGGGTGAAACATAGCACATGCTCATCCAGTACACAGTAATCACATTGGCTAAAGCACAATGTACAGTGGACAGCTACTTTCAACGTTTCTATGCTCTTTTAATTTCATTTTTTCCTATTTTATCCATCTAAATATATATTTCATTCAAAAATTTTTTTTTCAAATGAAAAATTTCATATTCTTTTCGTTTTGTTTTTGTTCATAGAGCCATGATCATTTAGTACAATAGCAAAGCAAAATAATACAAAAAAAAAAACAGCAACAACAATTCGTTTAAACCATACCGAAAATGGGGCAAAAAAACCATTAATAAATATTTCAATGGATAATTCAAAATTAATTCTATTTCATAATTTGCATTGTTTGAAACTTTTCAATATCATTTTTCATACGATTTATTTATAATTGTAGTCCAAATTTACAATCAAGTTACGTCCGATTTCAATTTTCAGGCATATTTACTGTAGCGAATGAGTGAGTTTTTATGAGTAAAATTCCCAAACAAAGATGGAATGTATTTAAAATTCAATAATGTCAAATTATACTCACCACTTATTGCATTCAATGGTTATCAATTAACCTATAATTCGTGTTTTTGTCATTTTGCGGTTTTTACTTAAAAAAAAAAAAAAAAAAAAACTCGACAAAAATGTCATTCATCGATTATTATTCGCCTTCAAAGCGGTTTTCATTGTCGTTCTGTAATGCAATTTATGGTCTAAGTGAAAATTGTAATAAAAACAGAGGAAGTGGCTTGAACAAAAAAAAAAAAAAAAAATGAATATTGCCAAACGCTGACCATGATACTCGTAATAACAATTAATTTTAACAATTAAATGAGCTTACTCTCATTTTAAATTCGATGTTGGAATCCATTGTTCCAATCGATGAGCAGTTCCCGAATATTTAAATTAAATTTCATGATGCATCTTTGATACGCTGATGAAATACCAATAGCATCATTTTTATTAAATAATTTATTTATTCATCACGGTGGATTGATTGGTACAGTTTAAAATTTAAGAAAATAATCCAAACAGAATTTAATTCGAATTCAAGATATACGAATGATTTTTATAATGTGCGACACATAAATTAGCATACATGCGAATATTTTGAATCGTCATATCACAAATAAAATATACGAAACACTAACTTAATCCGTTTAGTTTTTTACCAAATGCCATTTGTACTTGTTTTATGACGATTATTATTGTCACCAATCGACAAGAGAGAGAGAGAGATGGGGAGGGGGATGGGGGGGGAATACATTATCAATCATTCAAATTCAGTGTTTGAACATTTTAAATTGAATGTAAAATTCAAATGAATTGCAAATAAAATATTGAATTTATTTATTTTGTAGTTTGTTTTCAACAACAATCAAACTGGTTAATTACATGATTGCTAATTGGAACATTAAGAATATAACATTGTACATTGGACAGTGTACAAAAAACTTCATTTTTCTCTCGTTTTTTTTTTTTTTTTGAAAATTTTATGCTCGATTCATTTATCATTTAGTTTAATTGGAATCATTGATGAGTGATTTGGCCATTGAAAATCATTTGTCAACCAGCCATCAGTATTGGTAAAATCGCTCATTAAATACTAACCGTTAAATGAACGATAGCATAGAATATGCATTATGCATTCCAAAAACAGATCCGTTCACAATTTTGCTGGTGAATGTGCAACCAAAAAGACATAAACAAACAAACAAATCAACCATCCATTGAAATAAACAGAGAAATGGATAATTGGGAAATACAGACCTGATGACATGATGACATAATGTTCTTGGTGAAGGTTTTTATTTCTTTTTTTTTTTTTTTATTCTTTTCCGAACCCCATCCCGGTACGTATTTGTATCCTGACCCATGAGTTGACAATGACATTTTATCCAAACAATGCTAATAGATTGTCAACAAAATCATTTATCCAAGTCAATAAGAGAAGTAATTTTCACATATTCAGATAACTGTTTCGCAAAGATGTGACTTTGGTTTCCTTATACATGTATTATTAATATTGTATAACATAGACCAAATGTCTGAAATTGAGTATCTGTAGTTACAAATGTTCAGTATTTCGTAATCATTCTAGCTAAAGTGTTCTGATTCTTTGATATTAAACCTCTAATGTATGCAATACACACACACACTCACACACATAATTCAGATATCACATATGACCGAAATGAGGTTCGTTCCACTCATTTGATTTGTCATTCTCTCGGCGTGCGTGAGGCAAAAGGGAGTGGGGTGTGCGGTCAATGGTCTCAAATTTCAAAAAGAACGTGTGGTTGTGCTTGACGTGTCGTAAAGTTGTACCATTTTCTTGACAAACATTTTCTCAAATTTCCATTATACTTCACATTAAAGGGCTTATTTTATCTGGCCTTTATAATCGAAAATAAGACTAATTTGATGTATCGTAAATAATGTTATTATTTTTGTGACCGAATGTATAATGTATATTGTATATTGTATATCTTCTTGTTTTAATGTTCATTTTTTGTATGAAAATCTATATTCATTCTATTTGCCATTGTGCATTCCAAAAAAAGAAAAACATTTCATTCGAATGTTCTGTCATGCGGTATCCTTAATACAAATACATACGCATATCACATGGTCTATTTTCAGTCAGTTTTATGGTAAATTGTTTCAAACGTTTTCGTACAAAGTGATTAGATATGTTTGGTTTTATAAATGTCAAATAACGAATGTAAAAACATCGTATCCGATACGGCATATCCGACCACGATCAAAACCAAACTTTCACGGATGATGTAAACGAATTGAGTGGCAAGAGAGCAGCCAAGCATGATGAATAGATGCAAAACAAAAGTCAAAGAGGGAGACAGAGAGAGAGAGAGAGAGAGAGAGAGAGAGAGAGTAGTTGAGAGTATGAAAATCTATATTCATTCTATTTGCCATTGTGCATTCCAAAAAAAGAAAAACATTTCATTCGAATGTTCTGTCATGCGGTATCCTTAATACAAATACATACGCATATCACATGGTCTATTTTCAGTCAGTTTTATGGTAAATTGTTTCAAACGTTTTCGTACAAAGTGATTAGATATGTTTGGTTTTATAAATGTCAAATAACGAATGTAAAAACATCGTATCCGATACGGCATATCCGACCACGATCAAAACCAAACTTTCACGGATGATGTAAACGAATTGAGTGGCAAGAGAGCAGCCAAGCATGATGAATAGATGCAAAACAAAAGTCAAAGAGGGAGACAGAGAGAGAGAGAGAGAGAGAGAGAGAGAGAGAGAGTTTGAGAGTCAGGATCTGGTATGCAATAACGATAGGCTAATTGGTCTCTGATAGATGTATACATTGTATATATTCTATGCACCCAAATACTATACTATATGATAGTATACAGGTTGCAGTGTGCACAACCAAAATAAATATGCAGATAACATATTGCAATGGACACATGTAATTATAATATAGAATATTATATTGAAGTAAAAGGTTTTTCAAACATAGAGTGGAATGGTGACATAAAGCAAATTGCATATCATGGCTCGATTAACTAGTATACACTTATTACATCGCTTCACAAAGTCAATGCAAACAAAATAAGAACCTTTTACAAAGTCCTTGGAGACTCAATAAATGTAGTTCCATCTTTTCAACGCACACCCAACCATTATTATAATCGTACACGATTTGGATACAGAGAGAAACCATCTTTACATTACATATTCCATCAACCATCATATACATACAATATAGCGCATATATGCGTTATAGCGACATATGTAGTATATTTGAAAGCTTTGACCGGTTATTATTCGCATTTAGTAATATGTTTTCTATTTCAAATTTCAATAGACCATAATTCATGCTAAGGTGATCTTTCTTTGAACATTTTTGTTATGTTGTATGAAAGCCATGATCAACAACGAGCATCTAAAACGCATTCATGAACAAACATCGAAATAATTAATTAATTTTTCACGAATGAGACTCACAGCCAGACGACACAATCTCATATCTGATGGATACATATTTTGTTGTACGGAGAGAAATTATACGCGCCAGTAACGGTGAAAACAATTCGAGTGTGTGTGTGTGTATCCACCGAATGCAAGCTGAACATTTATGACGGATTCAGTCTAGAGACATTATGTGCTATCAGAGAAGATCCTATACGAATACTGAATCAAATGACATGAAGTGATTTTAAACATGATGTTAAATAAAAAAAAAACACCAACACGCCATTTTTAGTATCTAACCGGACCTGATTTTTGGTTCATGGTCCTTAGAACATTCAATGGATACAGTCTACAGTTTACATCAATATTCATTACACTATTATAGCTTTGATATATCACAGCTGACAAAATAGGTGAGCTCTGGGCATTTTGAGCACCAGGTATCGACCAAAGAGTACATGCAACATTTCAATATGCAACAAATTCAATTTTTGGTTATGGTATGAATTCAATTCCTTTTGGCTTCAATTAGTCTCGTCATTTTACATTTATCATGCTATGCTTAACCGTAGCAAGGAAGTTGTCATTTGTCTCGGGCTAATATGGCTACAAATAGTGACGAACGATAGCTAATATTGGCAGATTCTCAGCGATCGATCTAACCAAAAACGACATGTCGATATCCAATTAAATTTGTGAATTAATCATTTTATGGGTCGTATGACGTCCATTGTCTAACATCTAACGCGAATTCTGGTATATGCATGCGATTGTGCTAGTATTTTCGCTACAAAATCGATTTGCTTTCATAAACTAAAAGTTCTACAGTTAAGAAAAAAAAAATAACAATAATAACGGCAAAAATAATGTGTTTAAGAAAATAAGGAAACTTTCATTTCTCCAAATGAATTTATTCGTTAAACGAACAAAAAAAAAAAAATTTCTTTCAAAAAAAGTTTGTTGATTTGAGTTTCGTGCTCTTTTTCTTTATTTGCGTGACAAAATGTATAAATTTGAATGAAATTATTTCAAAGATTATTATAACAAAATGTAAATGTTTTGCGTATCTACATTAAACTGATTTTTTGCCCGGAAAATTGATATTTTATTGTATCCATTTTTTGTTTAGCTTTACGCAATGATGAGGCTTTTTTGTCGCTACACCAATAAAGAACTAAAATAGCAGAAAAAACAACATTATTATTTTATTATAAGAAATAAGTGCAAAAGTTTCAATTCATCATTATTATCAAAATTTGAAATTTTATGGATTTTGAAACGGGGGATAGCAAAACTATAGATAAACATTATACATAGATGAGTTTGTCGAAAAATATTAAAGAAAAATTTGACCAAAAATGCATAGCAATTATTGTGTTGATTAGTAGCTATGTCAATGATACACAATACGAATACACACAATATGTCAACGACTATAATCTCATAAACTCAATTTGAGACTCTGAATAATTTATGAAAACAGATACAGCGCAATGCGTATTGGACAGATACATAGCCAAGCAGCGGACACATGAGTCGACAATCGGACTGATTTTATTTGATACGCAATGGCCAAAAAAATCTCTTGTGATTAATAAAAAATAGATATTAAAAAAGAAATGAAATGTGATGCATATGAAACAAAATAACATGAAAAAAAAAAATATGATATGAAGACACAGAAACGATGGATAAGTGGTTCGAGTGGCAGAAAACACTTGTCCACTTTTATAGGCAACTAGTAAATAGTAGAGACCTGGAATGAATTCGCTGCACTTTTATATAAAAATTAGTGTAATTTATATGTATGTATAAACGGGCTGGATATGTGCGAAGTTAAGTGGACTGTTCCGAAAATTTATTCATTCTTATAATTTTAACAGAACATAATAATATATATGAGTGAACAGTGAACATTGATCATTGACAAAGCAACATACATTTGAAACTTGAAACGGCATTAAATGTTTGAGTCGAGTTAATTGTTATAGAAACAAGAACAACGGTAGTTTGTTTCGCGATAAATTAGTCGTTGTTAATAATATTCAGTTTAATAATCAAAAAAAATTTATAATATTTATCTGCAAATGTTGCATTATGAAGTATAAATTTATACCTATTTAGTGAGAATATAACTGAATGAGTGGTAATGTTTTTGTAATAGTTGAATTCACTCCTTAATTTGATTTAATGTGTGCGATACCATCGATGTGAATAGTGAATACATTCGATATGGTAGGAGTATATTGCATGTGGCGTGTGACTTCAATTTAAAGGGATGATTTTCATGCGATATTCACATTATGTTTGGAAAAATTCGAATGAACCAAACGTAAGTTGTTGCAAAATGTAAGAAAAAGTGTGAATGATAAACAAGTGAAAAGTTTTCCGGATACAAACTATATACAAGGCAAAAATAAAATAGAATTTATATTGAACTCTTTTTTTTTTGGCTCATTGAAGATCTTTATGTTAATCAAATAACAAATAATAATAATGATAATGCTCAAACGGCATGTGTGTGTGTATAGCGTATACATATGTATGTCATGCGTGAGTGCGCACAGCATTGTTTTCAATTGAATACGGCACCAACAATCGATTGTCGCAGTTTTATTGAACAAAAACATTAAATACTTTCATGCGGCAACAGAATCGTTTGGAAAATATGGTTTCGGATTTTGTTACCAAATCTTTTGTAAATATGATAAGAAAAATTTGGAACTTTGTCGCATTTCACATATTATCCACAATTTCATTAACCTGATTATAATGTTGAATTTAACGATTTAGCAATATTTAAATCTTGCTATCGATGAAAGAAAATTTGCCCAAATTCGGTTAATTATATTCAAAAAATACTAAATTCGCTCCAGCATAACGATCAGCGATTAGCATCAATAAAAACAAAGAATTTGAAATCGCGTTATCATTTCATGTGCGTTTTCTTAGATTTCATTTCCGAAATAATGATTCCGTGATATTCGAGCTAAACGAAAAGTATTGAATTCTGTTGCAAACTGCTACAATTCCGTTGCTTGAATTGAAGTTATGCTGATTAAATTTCATTGCTGATGGCTGACGGCTGACGGTGTTATTTTGATTTTGATTTGAAAATAAAATGAATCCGGTTACCAAAATACTCACACCACAAACGACAAATGCGAATTTTATTTCAACTTGAATTAGAATAATTCAACATGAAGCGAAAATCAAACCAATGTTTCATATTAAATTACACTCATGATTTTGCCCTTTCGTTTCGTTTTTTTTTTTCGTGGTGAAATATGGAGTCCAAAACCCACATTGAATGATCTTTGATTGTGGCAAAAGTTTTGCAGCGTTGCTATCGAATCTGTAATTCGAGCATTTTCAATTCACACAAATCACATGATCATTGTTTACGTATGAAATTGCCTGGAACTTGTCTTTTTTCCTCTCGTCTTTCTCGTCTCGGAAATAACACTCATGTTTTTGTAACGATTTCTATGTTGCGCCTTTCTATTTTTTGCCTATGACAAACCAATTTCATTTAGATAATTTTTCGTTAATTTGCATGGTTTTTGTGCACTGTTTACTATTGTACTATGCATTGAGATTCAAACAAAAGTAGACACAAACGAAGTTAAAGAAAAAGTTTGCGATTCATATTCCGTGAATTTTGCTTTTATTCAAATTTGTTATTTTTTTAACGTTGTAATTTGTCGTATATTTAACAAATGAAAATCAGCTGCCTGCTTTTCATTCAGAGGTTATGATCTAAATTGAACTATGAGGAAACGTGATTGAATTAGTATGAATGATGGAATTGCTATCTATTTATCTTGCATTGTACGAGATAAGAAAAAAAAAGAAGTAAGAAACGATGCTTGCAGGTAGCATTTTGGAATGAAATGTCAACGTTGCCGATTCAAATGCTGAACTGAAACGTCGAAAGATCTAAAAAATTATGAATAAACTTCATAATTCACATATTTCATTTTGGTTGATCTATTCACCTATTTAGTGAAAATTTCGGAATCCATGGATGCGAAATGGAAAATAGATGTTATGCAGCACACAGAATTCATTATTCTTTCACTTGATTCTTTTTATTTCGACATTTGTGAGCTTTGGTACACGTTTTGTTTTATGAAGAAATGGTTAATGATAATGCTGCTCTTTTTCATATCTCTATTTCTAGCCTTTGCTGAACATTTAGCTCATTCGAATATTGAATCCAGTCGCGTATTGAATCTCCCGATTTTCCTGTGCTTTATTTGATTCTCTTGTATTTTCCCTTACAGTTTTGTATGGTTTGTTTTGTTTTTATTTCATTTCAATCGTCTGAATCGCATCTTTATATTTTTTACGTTCCATACTTCCATACTTGACAGAAAACCGAGTATAAAGTGTGCAGCAAGCACTGTGTACGCATGAATCGTAATCTTTTCCAACAGAAAAATGAGAAACGATAAAGCAAATAAGCGAACGAGTAAACGAAAGCTCAATCTTGGGACATAATAGATTCAACCACTCTTTCATCAATTGTGTGAACGTATGAGTTGAACTAAAGTATTTTTCGTATGCTCTTTGCATTTTTCATCTGTTCATATTCCATTTACATCTTCTTCCTTTTTCCTGATATTTTCTTTTCTTTTTCAAAATGTTCTGTTTGAACATTTTCGTTCCGATTGTGGGACATGGGAATGCAAACGTTATTCAACTTTGTTTATGAAAACTGTTTCACATTGTGTATTCCATTTTCAATAAATTTGCTGTTTTTATATGAAATGGATATATTCATTGATATTCATTGATATATGTGAATATTCTTGACCTGAAAAAGGAAATGAAATCTGAAAAATAAAAGCCAATATACCGATCGAACTCAATTTGTTTGGCAGCAATATACCATATAATTCAATCAAATTATGACTGTCATTTCAGTTTTTTCGTTGAAAATACACAAAAAGAGCCACAAGCAAATAAACATTGAAACAGCATCTCCCATTATTATTTATGCACGTTGCACATGAATGGAGACAGACATACGACAAAAGTCAAATAATAGCTACGAATTTCGTCCGCAAAATGTGACAGCTGTCAAAAGGGACAAAAGTTCAGAATGTTCTATTGACGAATGTTCAGTGCCAACTATTTCATTGCCTCAACAAGAACAATTCATCAATTGTATTGATGCATATCGATCGATTCTAAATACAACGCTTATTTTCTGAGTATGCAGTCGATTCCAAAGAGAGAATGCAATGAGAGCAACAAGCAATTTATTTCATCGAATACTTCGGTTCATTTGAATATGCATTGAGTTTGACCGAAAAAATGTACATTCTAATACTTGAACAGGATGCCATTGAAAACTAGACTCTTTTAATTATTTTCATACTCCATGCTCAACAAAACATCACGTTCGATCTGATAAACGCATATTCGATTGCTAATGTATAGAATGATCGAAGCTAATTGAACCATAATCACTGAAAATTTTGCATTTCTCAGCCTTGGAAGCAAATCGAATCAAGAGATATTTTATCATTAAATTGAATGACTTTCATTTGAAATCCTTTACACAAAGAATTGATGGACGAAAAATCAATCAAAAATATCAATTTCAACGGAATCACGATAAAACGCAATGGAAAATGGAATTGAAAGTGAAACATTTTTTCATTTGAAATTCATTGGCATCAATTTGTTGCAATTCATTCCATTTAAAATGTCTAATGCCTACAAATGTCTACTATAAAGTAAGGGGGGAGGGGGGCCAAACTGAGGTTCTGAAATTTTCCTAAATAAAAGACATGAAATTTAGTAAAGTGATGAATTAACTATGATTATTTGTTGGTAAATGAATGTGATTTAATGTAACACTATCAGAACATCTCAGCTCTCTAGCATACATTGATTAGACTCTTTGACGTGCCCACAAAAAGTATTTTTTTTTTATCGTTACATACAAGTATAAAACGATTTTGGACGAACAACTTCGAATTATATTTGTATTTTGAAACTTGAAATTTTTCAATATTTTCGTTATTGTCAGTGATTGGCCTCGTAAATAAACCCATGGCTCAGTTTTTGTCATTATGCCAGAATGCTTCATTGTTTCAATAAGCTAACTGGAACCTGAAATCATATGCATGATAAAATAAACAATGTGCATTTTTGTTGTATGCTAACAATAATTCCTTGTGACTTTTACGGTTTTCTCTTCTCTCCACTTTTTTCTTCTTTGATTTTGTGTGTGTGTGTGTGTGTGTGTGTGTGTGTACATTGTACATATTCATTTTCGTACTATTCAAATCAAATCCATGTCCATTTAATCCATTGTTGGATATCGTTGCTGTTTTCTTTTGCTTTTCATCTACAAAACTGTAATTTGTTTATATTTCATCTATTTTGGTAACCGGCTTTATCCCATATATATTGTTAAGTAAAAAAGCTTCGTAAATAAAAATTTGTTGTCATTTTTGTGCCTTTTTTTTGCCAATTGGCTTTCAAAAAAAAAACATACAGTACCGAAAAAAAGGAAAAAAGAAAAGAACCGAAACAAAATCTGCAACTAAAAAAGATCAATTGCTGCTCAACACGATTTTAATGTAAATTAAGTCTTCACGAAGCCACTTTATATTACGTATACATTAAAAAAATCTGAAAATGGGAAACAAAATGCACATGAATACCACCTCCCTTACCGCTTCATGTATGCTAAACTGCAAAAATACTGGAGAGACTGGCACCGAAAATGAAATCCAATGAAAACGACAACAACATTTCCGTTTTCAATTCAAAAAAATTACATGAAGATTTGGCATTTGTGCGCTTAACCAGATGAAATGGGTAGACGATAGACGGGAATAAGCGAAAACAACAAACAAATAAATGTCGGCAAAAAATAAAAAACGAAACAAAAAACAACAACATTCAAACCTTATATGAAATAACGAGAAAAATTAGATGCAAAGCGGCGTAGTAAAGTGTAACAACAAGCGAAACTACTAAAATCATTTTCACTGAGCTGAATTTCACGAATATACAAACACATACAAGTACTAGAAATTGAAACGGGTGAAAGGCGTACCGACCATGCAAAAGAACCCAAAATGAAACAAGAACAAAATAGGAAAAAAAAAAAGATTGGAGAAAAAATGCTCAAAACAAATTTCAACGATGCAGTATAATAGCAGAAAATAGGGACACGGGATATTAAAGCGAAAACCCATTTCGATCCCTTAAACGAAAAAAATTAAATTAAAGTTTTACAAAAAATATATAGCAGCTCAACACCAACGACAACACAATTGTGCACTAATCTACAAGTCGTAATACGTAATACTTATACCGTATTGGAATACATGAAGACATTTTTCGAAATTGTTGGTCGAAATTAAGATAACACGTTAAATGTAAAAACATATCCGACGAGAAAATGAGTAAACAAAGGGAACCATATGACTGAGAGGCAGAATGAGAAAAGAAAGCACGATTGCCAAACTAGAAATGGCTAAATTCAAGCAACTAATGCAATACAATATATACACGTAACAGTATTTGAATAAATATGAAAAGTGCAACGTGCACTATAAAATGCTCTGGTAAATTCATAAAAAGAAACTAATACAATAAATATATGAATAAATGTATTCAATTCAGTGGATTCACTCATCCAGGTATATGATAGATTTTTTGCATAACAATGATGCAACGGTGACGATGGCTATTCTGAGATGAGCAAACGACCAACGGCAGCAAAACCAATTTGAAAAAAAAACACACACACACACACACAAAACAAAGACCTGTTTGCATTGAGCACTGAGCACCTAGACTGTTAAAAAACAACACCAATACATTTACTTTGAAATGAGAGGAAGGAAATTATCAACGATAAAAATCGTTGGAAAATTGAAATGCTTCCGCTGGCAAAATCATTTTCAAATTTTTCGAATCATGTAACCAATTTGAATTGCGTGTTCCTAAAACGATATTGTGGTTAAGGCTATGAATGCATACTAATTTGTTTCAACTGTATTCACTATTTACATCTAAAACATTACATCATTGGTGGTCATTTTAAATATTTTATCAGAATGGATTCATTTTGTACAGTTTATGATCATTGAAAATATAAATGTAAAGAATTTAACTCAATTTATGTGTTCCAACTCATTGAAATTTTGAAATTCGTGCCAACATAAATGCTGTGCTAAAACAATTGATGCCATGACTGAAAGAATTTCTCAGTACAGTTACTGGGAATTGTCTACGAGATGTCATGCTCTCTGAGTCAGCTATTCATTCTTGTTTGTTGTTTGTTTGTTTGCTTGTTTGTTTGTTGGAAATTTGCTTTCATCATTTGTCTGTTTTGAAATAGTCCTGAGTCTAGCCACTGCAAAATACATCCGGCGTAGGAAAAGCGCATCTACTGTGTTTGATGGTAATACCAATCAGTAAAAAAGAAAATAACAACAAAACACCAGACTAAAAAGCTTTTCAAAACTAAATTAATATTTAAACATTTCCTCGTGTAAGTCCTGTTTAAATGAGAGAAATGAGGTCCACATTTAAATGTATTCTGCACAATCCATACCATCAAAAATAGTTTGCGATCTAGAAACGAAGAAATATATGCATAAATGGTCAATGTTAAACGGATGAACGATGAAAGAGATGAAATTGAAATGAAAAGAACAAAATGGTTAAAACGAATCAACAATGTGAACACCGTTTGACGACAATACAATACATGTTCGATGTCATTTTGATATAACCCGTGAACGGTGAGCAGTGAGCAGCAGTAGGTGGTAGATTTTGAGGCAACGAAAAATAAAATGAATATCAGAACTTTTGTCTCAAACTCTTTTCATCTGCTTCGAGTATCGAGTTTCGAGCTTCGGATGACGATGGAATTTTAGATGCATCATCTATTTATTTCAGATTTTTTGACGTTGCTACGTAGCAACACCATAAGACCGTCTTATCGGATAAATAAAGGAATTATTCAAATCGAACAACAGGCAAATTAAGACGTTATGTACTAAATACTGAACACCGTGTGCACACTGCACACTGAAGAATACTGACGAAATGGGCTGCATTCATTACATACACTCCTCATAAGAGGCAAAAAAAAATTTCATTCAGTGCGAACGAACCAAAGCGCCATGCGCCATACAACTGCGAGCGGTACAACGTTGAAACTACTGTGTGCCCAAACTAAC
The DNA here is from genome assembly GCA_000149185.1 of Mayetiola destructor. Classification (NCBI taxonomy): domain Eukaryota; kingdom Metazoa; phylum Arthropoda; class Insecta; order Diptera; family Cecidomyiidae; genus Mayetiola; species Mayetiola destructor. Next base: position 1,960,265 of record GL501518.1, read on the forward strand.
CAACATAAATTGGTTCGCACTTAAAAACAATGGATTGAACTATGACTTACCGCATGCGTGGTATTGGCACCCAAAGTTTGACATGTGACATTTATCCGTTCAGAATTTGCAGTTTGCATACAAGAACTCTATCAACAATAAGTCAGTAAATGATTTTTTCTATTTCTTCACATTTTGTGTAAATTGAAGTTTGTGTTGACAAATTTTCAGTCATTCACAATGTATGATGACTGATGACTGCCAAACAATTAAACGTTTCGTATGTTTTTTTGTGTTCACTAATTTGGCAAAATTCAACGAAAAAAATTACGGTTAATCGTTACGGAAAAACCCATGTAATATGCGTCCACATGCTTTGCGTTGGAGGTATGATTTCATTTCATTTCATTTATTGTCAATTCATTACATCATTTGAACGAAACAAATTAAGTTGGTTTATTAAATCAAATCACGTGAAATTAGTGAATTCTCTTCTTTTTTTTTTTTGCTCAACTGATAACACGAACGATTTATTTGTCTGAAAGGTAGACTCTCTTGTCCATTTTTCGTTCTTTTATTTTTTGTCTACTTGTGATTTGTATTAATTATTAATGTGAACACGTTCATTTGTTACAATTTTGCTCAGGAAAAACCATTGCAAAAGTTGAGGACATTCGTTCAATTAAACTTTTTTCGGTTCGATTTTTCTTTTCTTCTTCTTTTTGATTGTGTTTTTGGAGAGATATTTTTCGGTGCTCAGCATTCCGAAATTCTAACTTTTAGAAAATTTTCTGTTGATATTTGCTATTGGTTTGTTTTAGTTTATTCCATTTATTTCGTTTCGTTTCGTTTTCTCTCTATTTTATCGAATGCAATATTTTTGTTGGGGAAATATATACATATACATATGTCGTTTTCTATTACGACCGATTCGTGCTTTGTATGTTTTGGATGTTTTTTGCCCTTACACTTGTACTCGCACTTACGTCAACCTTTTTGGTCTGAATATCATTTTTCAATATATAAATAAAAATGAATGCGTGACTAATGATGACAATGACGACAATAACATAACTAGGAAAATGATTTCGTTTTTCATGGAATATATATATATATATATATATATATATCTATGATCATTGCACATGCAGACACTTTTTCCACATGCCGAAATAGAAAATCACAGCAACGTTATATCGTTCCATACCATCCATTCACGTAAATGTTAAACGTTAAACATTTTGAATTTTCATTGTAATCGCTTGAAATGTGCCCATTCAAACGTATCCAAAGCAATTTCGAAATTCAAAAAACGTTCACACATTTTCATTATTGTTCGAAACACTCTTAACATTCATCTTTCATGGCAACAAGCAATAGATGGATTTTGGTGTAGCGAATATAGAACAAATGTGTCGAATGAAGTTACAATAAAAATGATACAATTTTGAGCATTTTATGGCGATGGATGGTGAACGTGTGGTCGATAAACTAAGAAAATGAAAATGATTGTTTAATTTTGTTATCCGCTTTTATTAGCTACGTATGTACCGAATTTCATCGAAATTACACATAAAAGGCAAAGCAATGAGCAAGTAAATAAGATGAAACGAATTGATGGTGAAACAAACACTCTCTACAACACACACACACGCAACTATAGCGCATGAAGTAAGCATCCAAAATTTACGCTATTTATTTAGCAAAGAGCATTTAGCCATCGTAAATTTTGTGTAGAAAATCGATATGGCGGCGAATTTAGATGCATGAATGCTTCAGACTGAAAGAAAATGATCGGGTGGCCGGGTGTTTATCCTTGTTATTACTCCAATTGAAAAAATAATAAGAATGAATGAGTGAATAAATTGAAATGAACTAACAAACGCAAAATTCATTAAAGAGCACAAACATAAATTGAGAGTCAAAATGGAATAAGCTACTCTGCATTAGGGAAACTTCATTTGAATGAATAGTCAAATCAAAGCAAGTGAATAAATGATGTAAAAACAGAATCGTAGCGATTGTAGGCTAAATTTGAGAATTCACAGTTTGTTTTATAATATTTTTCTATGATATTTTTGACTTTTGAAATTTGCATCTTTCGCACATTGTCATCATCGCTGGCATACCGAACAAAAACAAACCGTATCGTATATTCTGTTAATGAACGGAGTCGGTAACATGAAGAAATATTCAAAATAAAAATTATATAAATCGATGTAGTTTACTAATTTCATGCACGAACGAATGCACGTATTTATTGGAACTCAACTCTTAACTTTCCGTACCGAAGGGCTAGATATTACACATTGAATAATTGAACGTATCAATTTACGCATTCAAAAATAAACCGAAGATCTAATATCAGCCCAACTAATTGTTAGTGATCATTAAGACAATTGTTATACCGTTACGTAATACCAAAAAAATAAGATAAGCTTTTTATCGGTCAAACTTTAATCGATTCCTAATCGATTCACTGATCCATCCCGGTATCCATATTAAATATTCGATAGAATCGCTATTATGCAATTACACCAACAGGAAATAATCAAATAAGTCCACTTTTCGTAAAATAAAAATATCAACTGAAATTTTATTGCTGACCTAAGATATATTTGATATTTATTGAATTTCAGTTCATTTCATTTCCAAAGATCAAAACACTAAAATAAACCAACTACTAAATTTATAGTTCACACTCAAAAGCTAATCGTTGAATTCCAAAATTAGCAAGAATAATCCCTAACGGCCATTCGCCACTAATATCATAATCAAACAAAATGCACAAAAACAAATACTAAACGTTTTATTATTTGCCCAGTTTAATTATTATTATTATTATTATTTTGAATTTCAATGGAACCTAAAAAATCAGCTGAACCTAAAAAATCGGCATCAAAAAAAAAAATATATAATAGAAACGAAGAAGAAGAGAATGAAACCGAAGGAACAAAAAAGAATAATATATAAATAAACTTCAACGTTGCGGCACCATGTTAGGCTAACCTGAACATTAAAAACGTGCGTATACGGACGCCCTAAGTTAGTACGCTGAATGTAACAATTTTTAGCTATTCTTTGGAGCATCGTTTCCTTTTGAATGGTTTCGCTTTCGATGGGCATTAACATAAGTGCTCTACACATCAAATGCTTCAATAAAAAAAGACATAATAAGAGAAAAAAGCATACGGAAAAATTGGCAAGGGAAGAAGAACCAAGTCCGATATTAACGAAAATTTTAAGACGACTGAAAACTTGAGAAATTTAAATTATTTCGGATGTCATTCAATTAATTTGTGCGATTTTTAATTCGATTGTCAGTCAATCTGGGATTTGACGATACGTCGGAAACAGAGCCCAAAATTTAAAAATGTAAATGTGTCCTAAATTTGGATATTGGACATTTTCCATGATGCGGTCGTCAGCACTCCTCTTGGGAACATTAAATGAGCTTGAATTTTATCTCTCCTGAGAACTGGAAAAGCCGAAAACCTAATTCGAAATCCGATGAAAACTAAATATTTTAGCAATTATAAAGATGCAGTCGGTTCAGTTACAATTGACTTAAAATTTTCTTATTTATTTGAATAAAAAAGGTGAAATAATTAATAGTTGAAATACAATACAAACAAGAAATAGTTTGTGAATATAATGCTCTCGATTTAAAGAAGATATTGCAATTTCATTGAAAATCCTTTTTTTTTTTAATTCCATTTTTATTATGAATATTTTTTTACGACACAACATTTGTTATTGATCGGTATTAATTGATATTGAAACTGAAATGTTTAATACGAAATCACATCAGACTATAAGATTCCAATCAAAGCCATTGTCAGGCATTATTATACAATGTTGAAGAAATATCTCAATGCTTTGGAAATGTTTGAAATTGAATCATTTATTAAAATGTCACAAGAAAATACGATGTAATCCTGCTTTTATCGTACACTTCGATGTCTATAAATTAAATACCTGATCGGGCTTCACTTAACACCTAACAACTGTTCCAAACATCATTCATTCTCGTTTTCATTTCACTGATGTTCCATGTATTCGGTTCGTTGCTGTTGTTGATACTGTTTTTGTTGCTATTGTAGATGATGTGTTTGTTGGGCGATACCGAATAATATTGATACAAAATGACGACAGCCATGAAAATGAGAACAATGAAAACGAAATGGAACGGCACAGAACGGCATTCATCGAAAAATGTAAAATGGAAAATGAAGGAATTCAACGTTCGAAAAGTATTCAGTGAAAGTCTATTCATCTTATGAGATGTGAAAAGACCAATCCATTTATCGTCAATTTAACATAATATTATATTAGCGATATTTGCCTTGTACTATAGAGACTCATCTATACAATATTTGTATTTAGTATCGATGAAAGCATACACGATACATAATATCACATTCAAACAACAATGCAAACTTTAAATTCATGCATGTGAAATGAGGGTTGTGTATGGAGAATGGAGTATGGAGTATGGGTTTTATTGAATGATGCCTTCGATAATGGCTTTCTTTAAGAATACAACAATAACTACAACTACCAAAGCAGAAATTCATGCAAAAAATAACAAAAAGGTGCACAAAACCCTGTACAGAGCACAAAAATCGAGCGCTTCCAATGATCAATTGATGACGATGGATACTACCCGTCGATTGAAGTTAGCAAAATTTTGCGCGCAAATAGCCTGTACCTTTGTCTTTTTATAACTTTTGTCCGAATATTTTGATACCATAATCCGCATAATAATATTACATAATAATATATGTTAAAGATGCTCAGACTTCGATTTTATGCAACAAAGAAAAAAAAAGAGAAAAAAAGAGGAAAAGGAAGAGAATTTTTTTCGTAACCTGCTATTTGGTGTTCAATGTTCAGTTGACAATAGTGTCACATCACAATTAAATTACTACAACACTTTTTCGTTGTTCGATTATTCTTTTTCAATTTCTTTATTTCTTTGCACTTTTTGTTCCCACCTTAAGTGCTGTGATGTCTGTATTTCAACATTTTGCTCAAGTTTTGGTCACAATGCGAACGGCAGGCCAATGTCAAACAAAATCAGAGAAGGAGACTCTTCATATTCCAAGGCGATCAACGTCGTAAGAATATCATTCAATTTTCTATTTTTCGTTTCATTTCATACAAGTCACGAAATCCATTTATTAAATAATTCGGAATTTATTGTATAATTTAGTAAAGTCGCATTTAGTTGATGTGTCAGATTGAATAAAGAGAAAACTACTATAGAATAAGAATGCGTGATAGTTCGAAAGAGAGAGAGAGAGAGAGAGAGAGAGAGAGAGAGAGAGAGAGAGAGAGAGAGAGAGAGAGAGAGAGAGAGAGAGAGAGAGAGAGAGAGAGAGAGA
>GL501518.1:1965755-1977273 GCA_000149185.1 Mayetiola destructor
GAGAGAGAGAGAGAGAGAGAGAGCGAGAGCGAGAGAGAGAGAGAAGACGACGAAGAAAACGAACGATTCATTCGAACGTCGTTTGTACAATGGAGAATGGAACAAAGCGGAAGACGACAAATGTATGAATGGATGAAAAATGAATGGAAAAACTCAGTTTGTAATAAATCAAATGATTGACCTTTTTCTGGAAGAGAAAGAAGTGACAGCGAAAGACCAAGTTTGGAAAACTATCAATTCCTGAAATATTTAGAAAATTCTGCTTTGAAATAACGCCAATTATTCGATATTCAAATTAAAATAACATTTATTTATTTCATTGAATCGAATATCGAATACAAAATTGGTTTTTTTTTCACATACAATAAAACTATTGCATAATTCGCAAATTGTCCATAATTTAAAAACTAAATTCCATTTTAGTTCCAATATTCAAATTGACAAAATTGGTTCCGTTTGAGATATGTGCCGTTGAGAGTTCATTCCACTCTTTCATCGCTCGATAAGGTGAAATTAACCGAAAATTTTGCATTCAAATCATTTGATCGTCATGAACATTAAACATTAACTTTGTTTTGAAAGGAAGTTGATTTTCGAGTTGTTAAAAAGTTTTCCATTCAGGAGTGTGTAAACCTAAAAAAGCTAGTAGTCGGAGTTTCGATAGCGATTTGAGAACTTTTCTTCTTTGAAAAATTTCCATGTATTATGAAAAATGAATGCATGAAATTCAAAGTAAACTGTGAACTCATGCTTCGGTTTCAAACTCCGAAAAATTTGAAAAGTATAAACTGAACACGAACTAACCAATACAATGGCTAATTTCAGTGGAAAATAAAAAGGGCAATGTCAATGCATGTAACAGAAGTCATTAATCGAGGTTCAATTTAGATAAGCGATAACACGATATTCGATATATATATTTATTTATATATATAAATGAAAAAAAAAAGAAGAAAACTGTATAATACTTTTCGTTCTAATATGATTCATCAAGTCGTGTTCATTCTATTGGTTAATAGAAAAGTCGAACACCCTGAACGCCAACCAACGATGATTCTATCTACGTGATTACCTGCGTACCTGAACATTTTGCACGAGCCAACGATGAGAATGAATATATAAAAAAAAAGGCGACCGTACGGGAAGGAACAATAAAGAAATAGAAGGAAAGATTCAAAAAATGAAGAGAAAAAATAAGCAGCAAACAACAAAAAAACAAAGTCAAATAAAGAACGAATAGAGACCCCAAAGAGCACGAAACGATTTTCATGACAATTTCATAGCACATTAGGGACCATTTTTCTACTGAATTGCATCAAATGACTTAATTAATCTCAATTATGACTGACTAAAGAAAATGAGAAAAATTTCTGCTGGAGAATGTAATACGGTATTCTATGTACCATTCAGCGATGTGCTATATTCCTTGTTCTTTGTTCCGTTGTTCCTATATGCACATAAATATTGTAAAGTTTCATAGAAATCACTGTGAATTCGTTCGAATTGATTCGAATGGAATGAGTGGATGTGATTTGATGAAGAATGTTCATGATTCAAGCACAATTTGCCGTTATTATCGTTGAATTGTCAACTGAAGTCCGAACGGCACGCAATACGATTTAATGTTGACTATTGAAAAGCCGAGCCGATAATACCGATGACTGTGTGTACTGTGTACTACGGATTTGGTCACGGATAGTGCAGAGAGTTGGGGAAATACGGAATATCATGCTATCTTCAATGTTATTTTGTATTCATTTGCACGATATCTGTGCTTTCTCCAAATAATTTAGTATGGTAAGTACCGATTTGCTGGTTTTAGATGAGCGTCAAAAATTCGGTGAAAAATCGGATAAATCGGAGGTCGGTATTTTGTTTTTGCATGTGATCCAATTTCCAATAAAAATAAATAATCAGTTGCCAGTAATTGCCAAATGATAAATTCGTGTCTTATAAACTACAATATAATTGGCTCAAATGGCCAATATGGTGGAAAAACATACGAAATATGGAATGTTTTCTATTAATCAAAATGTCTTGACCGAATCGCAAAAATACAACAGAAATCGCCTACACATAAAATATTAATCCACTTATCGAATAAAGGGGTTCAAAAAGGAAATAATTGATACCAATCTTTGGTTGTGTTTATTTTTTATGTTTGGTTTAATACAGCTCATAAGCACTCACCTTCAAAAAACAGCACATTCAATCTTTATTGGCTATGGCAAAATTTTGTTTTCTTCTGGTGTACATTTCATCTCAAAAATGAAGCCACTCATATTAATTTCTTTTAAAATGCTCCAGAATGGAATTTCATCGTTCAATTATTTCAAAAATCCACGAACATACGAGACCTAATGGAATGCTATGGCTTGTCAAAAACTGAAATAAAAAAAAAAAAAAAAATTCAACTATTAAATAAACCAATTGAAACTTAATCAGCTTGCATTACATGACTATAATGGATATCACGGAATACAAAAGCAAATGGTATAACATAAAAGTTGCATACGACGATGAATATTCCGTAACAGAAAAACGTTTTTGTATTTTTCGTATGCGGGTATGAATGGTATTTGGTAAAATGTTGCATCCAATAGATACTACCGCACATTCGGCATAGTCATACAGATGAGGTTTTGCTACATCCCGAATCCTAATAGATCGATACGATATTCAAAACCAGATACATTGCAAACACCGAACAATTTATCCAACTGTTCGTTATTGTGCAAAGTAAATGGATTCTGAAACAGCGGATGGATTGTTGTTGTTTTTGTTTTTGTTGTTGTTGAAAATTGTGCATTCAAATTTTATTCCTGTAATCAATTAACAGCTCCATTTTATTAAATATATTATTGTTTTCATTGGCAACAAATCGCTAAGATTAAAAAACAGTAACAATAACAATCACACCACTAATGATAACCAATATGAAATTGGTAAATGGTGAATGGTTACGTACGGCGTATGGCGTATTATAAAATTTAAATGCAAAACTAGTTTATTCGTTTATTCGTTTATTCGTTTATGTGGTTCATTTTCAATGAGATGATCGGGATAACGTACATTCAAATATGCTAAATCGTCTCTATTGTGGCATATTCTACGGTGAACTCCTCTATTCGATTAAACAATGACACGCACACAACATTTAGATACAATTTATTCCGTATTTAAATCCTTGATGAGATTCATATTCAATCATCTTGAATAAATTCTCAAACATTGTTTTAAAATGAGAATAAACTTTCGACATAACGATTCATTTCATGCAATGTGTATGAAAATGCATTTAGACATCATTACTTGCGTTCCATAGGTTGTCAATCGATGTTATGGTGGTGTTTGATATTTATTTGCTTTGTTTTTTTTTTTTTTCGTTAAACCGCAAAAATACCCATGTGAAATTTAGCATGTGAACAAACCACATTTTGGCAATAATATTATCGAATCGGATAACGGTTTTTGTATAACGGGACTTTGCGTGTTATATATGTATAATGAAAACGTGTTTCATTTCACTAGTCAGATTTTGGTTACCAAATACTATTATCGATTGCTGATAAAATTCTATGGAATTAATTCATTTCGGTTGGTGTGCTGTTTTAATTCAATAAAACAAATCCATTTTTTTGGCACATAAGTTTTGAATTGCTTTGAATCCTGGTCTCGTGCATTTGATTGCGAACTGAAAACATTAGGAAATCTTGTGAAAATAATCTTTCGTGTGAGATCGAAAGCGTAATAGTTCATGACTAACAAAATAAACAGAGAAAAGGCAAAAACGAATAATACTTACCGAAGCACCTGAAAATGAGTGCATCCTTTTTTCTGCTAGTTAAATCATAGAATTTCGGGTTTCACTGCAATTGACTGATCTTCGACTGCATTATCCGAATGTGAGTGTGAGTGCGTCTGACATCTAGTCTGCAATATGCAGCCAATTTTGTTTTTGTTTTCCTATTTTTTTTTTTGGTTGCATTGGTCATCATTATTCATTGAGTAAATGTGAACGTATCAATATGTTTGACCGGAAACTTCAGTGCCCATATGCACAAATGCGGCTCATTCAAAATGTTCTCAACCACAAATTCAATACTGTTGATGGCACTGTTAAATCGACTGATTGTTCGAGCGAAAAAAAAAGAATCACAAATGCAAATAAAACTGGCAGGTAAAACAACAAACCAGTCGCCAGTCACCAGTATTATTTCATTTTGATGGATGATTGAGAAAAAGGATCGGTTAAATCTGTTTTCCGTATTTTGTATTTTGTATTTTGCATTTTGCATTTTTATGAAAGAGACCAATTGGATGATAGCCAGCAAACATGAAACGCAATTAAATGACAATAAATAGAAGAATAATTTTTAAACAGCCTACGGTTCAAGGGGCAAAACACTCAAAACGAATCAATTCAAATTAATTGATCAGTTGCAGTATTTTCGCGTTTGTCAAATGAAATTAAATGAAAAATGTTTTTCTTTAGATCCATCATTCATCAATGAATTATCATTAATATTTGTATTTTGATTTGTTTATTTTCAGAACATTATCACATATTCGTAGGAGATTTAAGTCCTGAAATAGAAACACAGCAGCTTAAAGATGCGTTCGCCCCATTTGGAGATATATCGTAAGTACTGATTTTCCTAAAGAAAAGTTTCATGTTTTTTGAATAAGTATAATGTAAAATGTGTATAAGCTATAAGGCATCCAATCCTATTAGCTCCAGAATCATTTATTGATTTCCCTTTATGCTATGTAACTAATTCAGACTATCTGAATATGTAGTCGACCAGGCCAGTGAATGCACATTAAGGTGTTTTCGAGTAGCGGAAATTCCAAAAATGCCTGGTCTCAATCGACAGAGAATCTTTCAAAATATTGCTGGTGAAAATTTCAGCTTATTCGGTGTAGGCCTCACGTCTTCCGATAACTTTAAAGTTTCCGGAATATGAAAGGGGAGCCTACTCTTGTAGTTTACTGTGAAGAATACGTCACATTTTATTCGTATCGTTTCGTCTCATTTTTCATACAAATAAAAAATGATCAGAATTCGAAAGTGAACTGCAATTAAATGATCTGATTCCCCTTTTTTATTCTCGGAACTTTGGAAGTATCGGGAGAGATCAAAGCAGCACTGAATGATTTGAAACTTTCACCAGCGATATTTCGAAAGATTCTTTATCGATTGAGACCAGGCACTTTTCAAATTTCCGCTACCCGAAAACACCCTAATGCACATCAAACTAAATGGTGGGCACTTTGCGTCGGAACTTATGAACGATAAAACCAAATATAAATATACCCATGAAAATGAAATGAAAAACCATCCGTAATGAACAATCAATATTGCTCCCCGATTACTGGTCTTTTTTACTATGAATAACCACCAACTCCTTTCTTAAATTAAAAAAAAAACTCAAAAAATTTATCATTATTCATAACCATATAATGCTACTTCTGGAAATTGGAATTCCAAATATTCTGGATTCTTCTTCATTCGATTCATTTCTCGCCTTACTTTGTTTCCCTTTTCGTAGTCATATTGTCATTTTGATGTAATCACAAAATTTTCGATGCGCAACAATTTCTCTGTCCGAGTTCATCACAAAAATCTATCTCTTATTGCAAGATTTTGTGTTGAAAACGGATTTTCTTTGAGTTTCAACACAAAGTAATCAAAAATGATAGATGATAAAAAACAATTCGAGTCAGATAGAGATTGAGCGCCGAACTGAAATAAAATAACGAGCACTGTTAAAATCAATCGAAACACAATCCGAACTATGAATAGAGACAATGGTAGAAATAGTCGTAAAATGAATGGTACAATTGGTTCGTTTTTGCAATATTTGTTATATTTTATTTGGATTAAAAAACAAGTGCATAATTTGAATTGTTATTTTTTGTAAAAATAAATACGTCATTACTGAAAGATGGGGTAGAAACAGATGAAAGCCAATATTATTTTGCAAATATGGTTTACATATTCCGTCTGTTACATTATTATCGACGAATCGAAATTCTTTCGATAATTTTCATCATCACAATACATACATTTCAATTCAAAAAATTTCAAAAATCACCAAATTCAATTTAAGCATGGCAAAAAAGGTGCAAATAAACAATCATCAACCGAAAATATTTTGAACTATAATTTTTGCACCATTCCAATATTGCAGGCTCACGTTCATTCCATAAATCCATATCAATTGAATTCAAGAGCAACCCACAATCCACAACCGACTGCGGAATGCATCGAATGATGTTCGAAATTAATGAATCGCATTGTTACACTCTTTTTTTTTGCGTTCTATGAAAAAATAGTGAGTTGATTGTGTGAATCATCGAATTGTGTGCTTTTTTCCGCCATCGATCAACAAGCACAAATGCAATGGTGAACGCAGCAACCGATGCATTCGCTCCCAGATCAGAAAAAGTAAAAAAGCGACCAAATTTAATACGTTTACGTTATTTGGTTCAATATTGTTTTGATTTTAACATGGAATATGATTGGATTTAGTGTTTCATATCGTATTCTTTGTTTGCATTTCATATTAAAGTTGGAACTAGCTAACTCAGTCGAATGCTGAATACTTGACTGGATTGAAAATTGCAAACTCAAATTCTCTTACCGTTCGAAAATTTTGGATCTGGTTTTGAATGTTTTCATTAATTTTAAAATAAGGCAATTTTCCTGTTCTGGTTGAATTATCGTGCCGACTTGTCGAGTTGTTTCATTTCAGTTTTGGATGAGAAATGTTGATGGCTTTTTCGTTGGGCGGACGTTTTTATTCTTCGTTTTCTCTCGTTCTCTCCATCAGTTTGTCGAACGTCAACACAACTATTCATTGAAAAGATTCATAAAATCCACAATTGCATATTTGCTGGCGCGTATCGTCATACATCATAATATACTATACACACATGCACACAAACACCCAAACAAAATTATTCGCTCCGTGCGAAAATCTATAGATTGTAAATTTTCCAAGAATACTTTCATTTCGAAATGTTGAAGTTTTCGTCGGAGTTGAATTGTTGCTTTTTGTCTTTGACTCTTCTCTTGCCACACTTGCCACACTTGCCACACTTGCCACTTGCCACATGCCACTTTTATTCATTTTCTTGTTAAACTGAATGCTTTCACGTTTGGCTTTCATTGCTCTAGTTGTTTGCTATCCTTAGTAAGCCACGATATCAGCAACTTCGTAAACATTCAAATATATCGTTGCTTTTCTTATTCGTTGTGTGAAATTTCCGTTAAATTTCCTTTTGTCTTCGTTTTACTCTCGGCTGCATCTTTTATTCTTTTGCTTTCGTTCTTGTTCGATTTGCGCGCTCTCATTTGGAAAATATTCAAGGATGTGTGGCAATATACATACACGCGTTTGGACTTTTTTTTTTGACTGTGCCGGTTCTAAGCGAAATGAGACGTAAAACCAGAACGAAAATTTCATACAGCAATTTTCATTTGGTTTCCTCATCTTCTTCTGATTAAATCTCAGAAATATGACAGAATGCATGGATTTCAATAATAATGATACCCAATAATATAAGTCCGTTTTTCAGGAGCACAGGAATGCCTTCAACATTTAGAATTTGAAACAATTCTAGAATTCATAGAAATTTAAACGTGAATACTTTTCGCAAGAACATGCAAGGTAAAATCAGTTAGAAATCAGAAAAATTATCAGAAAGAGGATACACTGTGTGTATCCATTAAATTCACCCTACTCCTATAATTTTTTGTTTTCTACCTAATTTCACCTTGCATGCTTTTGCAGGTCCTTTCATCTTTTGAACTCGTCCATTTTTTCCATCGTTATTCGTGCTCAACTTGAATTATTTCCTATTTGCACTCAAAAGGTTATTCATTGAATTTATTATTTGTCACTGTCTCATGTTTCTTGGTCTTTCGATCATAATCGAAATTAAATTTAATTCACTTAAATTCATTGACGGAAAAAAAGTAACAAAGGAAAAAAAGAAAAAAAGGAATGTTCCGCATATCGCGTATATCGCACACAGAGAATTCAGACGCAAAAGTCTGTCCCATATAAAATGGACAAATTGGAAAATTACTTTAGTTGCCGCATTGTGAATGTCAATGGACCAACCAAATGAATAATATTAATAAACCAACATATAAAAGCACAGTATTACTCAAGCCAAAATGATTACACATTAGCCCATTATTTCGAAGAAAAAGAAGAAGAAGAAAAAGAAGAGAAAAAAAATCATGCAATAAACCAGAAATATGCACAACGACGAGTAATAGAAATTTTCACTAAGTTTTTGCCATTTGTCTCTTATTCTATTTCTGGAGAAAATATATTTATTGTGGTGTGTGCTCGATGTCTCGATGTCTCATAGTTTCGATGTTTTGTTATTCCTTTATGTCCCGAGACTCGAGACTCGAGACTCGAATTTATGGTTGATTATTATTATTATAAAATGAATCATTTTTAAGGAAAATAAATGGTGAATGATGAGCATGCTTTATAGATTTTATATTCCGTTGCAATTTGAATTTATTCACGTTTTTCATGACTTTCGAAATTCAAATAAATCGAATACGATGCATAGTGAGGTGGCAGCTATTCCACGAAATGCATGAAAGAATATTGATTTATTGATTTAGCCGAAATTTACAAATCACCATCATAACAAGAGCGGATGCTCATTGCTTATGCTATTTACTTTGTTGATATAGAATTTTGAAACAGTGTAATGACAAAACTACATACATATTATATATATTTTGTATATATTTCTTTTTTTGCTGATGCATTGCACAATGATAGAAACAAAGTCATCACACCATTTTTTGCTGATAAAATTCATACACATATTCCATTCGCTTTTCATTCGTTTTGTGTTTGTTTTCTGTGAATTGTCTCGTTTGTCACTCTTTACATTTCGATTGGTATCCAGTTTCCAGACAAAATGTAAGCACCGTTATTTATGCACGATACATGCATTCACAGACTTTTTGTTTTTTGCCTGTGTATTTGAATTGTGAATGTAATTGCGTCCCTTCGGAAACCAAGGTGAAACCATGCAACAACAAAATTTTGATTTATTGCTTCGATATTGCATGCCTTGGCATATGTATATGTGTTACATTTTGATGGTACGAGCTTTGAATTTTGAACAACCATGAATTAGAGTTTACTTCTTCTGTTCGTATGCGCATTGTGCACATTAAGCATGTGTATGCGTTGGATTTCGATTTTTTTTTTGCTCCCTACTTTTATTTTTAGCTATTATTCAATGTCATTATATTTCATGGTTTTGTTCATTCTAAAAGCCACAGTGATATGTTTACTATGCCACATAATACTCACAAGCACTTGAATGTGCAATATCCGCATTTAAAATATGGTATACTTCATACTTTATATGTATAACCATATCAATGAATCCTTCCTATTATGTGTGTGCGTGTGGGCTCAACCTAAATTTGTATGAAATATGAAAATGGAATTCATCATCCATGATCACAGCTATTCTCTATCAAGGACATCTTAACTGCTCGTTTATCTTTTATCACTTGAATAAAATCAATACAATTCATTATCCCCATTATAAAATTCGGAATAATTTAGTATATTGAATAAAGTTGAATTTTCATTTAACAATTTTGCAATGATAAAAGTGGACACATAATCAAACTAATTTCCCCACACTACAATGGACACCAAAGTCCATTTGAAAAAACCTTAAAAGTCCATCAACCTGCCAAATGGCATATTCATTCATCATGTCGGCTGAAAATCCGATCAGACAACGGCCTATCCATTGAATGGTGGTACAGTGTACACTTAATGTTATGTTGATTAGGTTTATGTAGAGCAATATTTCTCGTCATCAATGTATTTCCATCTCCCGAGTATTTCTATTGAGCTATTTTGACAATAATTATAATTGTACAATATCCATCTCATAAATTGCTAGAAGCTCTTCAGATTTATGTTAATAAACAGTTCAAGTATTTATTAAAATCGAGCTCAAAAGGTAATAGCCAAAAACTACAGTATAGACTGTGTGAACTGTATGGCTCCCACCACATATGACCAATTAACAAAGCCTCCATTTGCTTCATGTAAATGTCAATTGAATTCATATTGATGCTATTATTATTTGTATCAGTTTTCAAATTGTAATCAGTCATAAAATTTTAGTTAGAGTCGAAGTTGATGGTATCAATGGTTTAAACAAGTAATAGAACATTTGAAAAGGAAATGATTTTTATATTGAATTTTACCAGCAAAACGACAAATGACGATCATAAACAGGAATAATAAATAAATTTTAATTATTCTGTTGTCAAAACAATTTGAATGTTCTCATATGTGTATAAATTTGATCAAAAACCTGTCCTTTTCTGAAAACAAATTAAGATTAGAAGTATTCAAGCATCAGCATCAATTCGAAATGCTCTTAACAAAATCCGAATTATTTATTATTGTTATTGTTATTGTTATTGTTCTACTGCAAGTCTTGTCTCTTGTCTCTGTGAAACAGTATTTAATGTATGATTTTAAATGACTTCATAGTTCGAATGAAAATTATTCTTTCTGTATTTTAATCAATTTGAATGACCATCGACCATTTGGCGATATGATATAACAAACAAGTATGATGTTCCGTCCTTTATTCGGATAAAATAATCCAAATCACTGTTACCAGATTGAAAACTCAGATCCGAAAAGTTTCCATAGATATGTGCATGTGCATATCATATCTCGTGCAATGTGTGCATTTTGTGTTCATGAACTAAAAGTCATCATTAAATCTGCAATGGCAAACGATAATGCTATGAATTTGTGTAGTAAAATAAACCGGATAACAAGACAAAATGTCGTTGCATCAACATCAAAATGTTAAACAAACGGCTTTCAATTTATTTACATGTGATGGATCATACAAGTGGATGGAAATGAAATTGCTTGAAAGTGTTCGTTCCACTTACTAATAGAGTTGTCACGACGATGATATTTCGGTTAGCCGCTTACGATATAGTAGCTGCTGCATCATCATCAGCAACAGCAATAATAATGACACAAAAATTCCTTTATTTTTTTTTTGTCTGTCTATTTCTCGGATGTGCTATTTATATTTAGGGTGCGTTGAATTTTCAAGTGGCAACATTCACAAATGATACTCCACTCACTTTACACATTTCACTTCATTTTCATCGCATTCGAAATGCAAACAGTATTCTGCATATTGTATTTAGATAGTGAGAAGACAAAGCGTGCGAGAAAAAGAGAGAGAGCGAGAGAGAGTGAGGGAGCTGATCAAAAGTTGAGAGAGTTAAGAGAGACAACAAGCTCAAAATGTTAGATGGCTGTAATGACGTATTGAGGTGAACGAAACGTGAATAGCAACAGGACACTTGAAGCAAATAATTTTATTCATTTTTGACGATTTTATTCTAGTAGTACTTGCTATCCAAATGCCGTCGGCTGCATGCTACACGATTATCTCTCTCTCTCTC